>DWQW01004052.1:0-20821 GCA_018249695.1 Heliconius erato demophoon | reverse complement strand
TTCATACATGCCCTTCGGGGGGTCCTCATGCTTTTTACGTGACCTTCCTCCAGTATCTTTGATACTGTGTTTTCGAAGGTCAACCGAGGTCTCCCCCTACCTCTCTTACCGCTCACTTTTCCATCATCATCATCAGCTGACTCCGCATATCCTACGAAGAGATCGCATCTCCACAGCATTCATCGTTCTTTCATTCTTCTTCTGTTTCGCTGCCGTATAACAGAGTCGGTACCAAAACTGCATTGTGTACGGCCAAACGCGCAGCTGCGCTGACTTTTCGCCGTCTCATCAATGCAGCTAAGGCTCCGTTAACCTTGTTACCGGCAGCAATACGCCTTTCCACATCCATCTCGTATCTTCCATCTCTACTTTTAACCATCTCCATTTTTATTAACCATCTTATTTCGGTTTCGGTTTCGGTTTAAATACATTTATTTCTCAAAAAGAACACAAAAGTTCACTTATAATAAAGAAATTACAATCATTTTTCTTGAGGGTACATTTAAAAGTCTGCCTTATGAATAATATACAGTAAAATAAAATGTTGCGAGTAGTAATATTACACACACATGTTTAGGTAGGGGTTACATTAACTTATAAATTATTTTGCACATATTCCATTACACGTTTTTTGAATATAGGAAAACTCTTGCTATTAATGATTAAGTCTGATAGTTTATTATAAATTTGAACTCCTTCAAATAAAATGTTTTTCTTTCCATAGTTGGTTCTGGTTTTTGGAAGTTCTAGTTTATTACGTTTTCTAGTGTGGTATGTATGTGTTTTTTTATGAAAGTGTAATTGTGAATGTGTTTTATTTGTTATTATTTTTCTAATCAACATGCAGGTTTTTAAAGTGTATAATTGATTTATATTAAGAAATTTTGTTTTTTTGTATAATTCAACGGATGGCGTCATATAATCATATTTATAAAGAACTTTAATAATTTTATTTTGTAAGGTTTGTAATGACTTTATGTTAGACTTCGCAGCAGTTCCCCATATTTCAATCAGATATTCGATATGAGGTTTCACTAAAGAATTATAAATAATAGGACGAATTTTATTAGGTATACATAAAGAAATCTTACGTAGTGCTCCTATCAAAGGGGATATTTTATTTCTAAGATGATCAATATGGTATTGCCAGGTTAACTTGCTATCCATTATAAGACCTAAATATTTTTCATGATCAGTTTTATTTATCGGCTCGTTAAAAATTGTTAGTTGGTCATGATTTGGTATATTTTTATTTTTAGGCGCGAAGATCATATATGATGTCTTTTTGGTATTTTTTATTTGTCATATATATTCTAACATAACAATATAATAGCAGCATATATATTTTTTACGTATTTGTTCTTGTACAACACTTGATAATACGAAATAATAAGAAGTTACATAGATTAAAAAGTTATGAACATGTTTTTCCGTAACCATATCTATCATAGCGATAATAAAAAAAAATCAAATGAATAAATACATAAATATAAAAAAAATAAAACCAAATAAATCAGCTTCACGCTGTATCCCACACACAGAAGGGTGGGCAGAGGGATCCTAGTATTAAGTTTCCCCACTTTCTGCTGAATTCTGGAGGCATTGCGCGTTGAGTGACGGAACTCAACGCAGCGATTTGCCTCGACACCAGAGCGAGGAAATGAAAATATACATTACGATAAATATTTAATTTCCTCGAGTGGGGATCGAACTCACAACCAGTCGCGTTTACAGCCATACTTTGAGCACCTGCGCCACGACTAGCTTCTGATAATTAAGTAAATACGCAGAGGAAGAAACGAGAAGGTTAATCAAAACAAATTAATAAAACAATAGGCACTGTTATGTGTATATATAATGTATAAACAACATAACGGAACATCAGCTATCAATCTTAGACCTAAAAGCAGTTGAAGGCGGTACACGTGGCTGACGTGCGATTAGTCACGTTCGTGTTGGATATTGATTGATAGGAGTTGCTCAGCTGGATATTTAATCGTTTGTAACTTTTCGTGTAGTGTGATTACGATTATTGTAACGAAAAATAAAAACCACTACTATATTTTAGAAATTTCATTTAGTATGTAAGTAACAAACAAAATACAACTTTTATTAGAAATATCAATTTATAATAAAAATTGTAATTCTTTGTATTATGTACACAACTAAAACAGAAAGGGGAAAAACAGGGAGTTGTGGAGCGAAATAGAGGAGGCCTATGCCCAAGAAAATGGGATCCATATCACCAAAACAAAATCTAATAATAACATTAATAACTAACAAACTAATTTACTAATTTATATGATATTAAATGTTACTAATATTTAACTAACACTACTAACAACATTTGTAAAAAGATGATATGTGAAATAAAAGGCTTATTATTATTATATTATTATTATTATTATGTACATAACTAAAGTAGAGGGATTTGGTGATTTAGATTAATATTGTTTTTATCCGTGTCTGGCATGACAAAGCGTGACATTGGTTTTCAAGTGGAAATTTCAAGAGGAAAACGTGGGGAAAAGGACTATTTTGACTTTTTTAAATTTTATTCTCTCAGCCTACAAGCGAGAGAGGTGTGATCGTGTGAAGCTGAAAATCCATATTTAAACATTGGAGTGATGTTATATATACACTCGGTATGTTAAAATTTAAAAGAATGTCAGTTACCATATATTAGACTAACGGTCTATCTAAAGTTTATATGAAAATGCTCTCGATTCCGTTACTTTGCTCAAAATAATAATATGTATATTGTTTACAGAAATGAACAAAGCAAAATCCTAATATAAACCAAAACATCATCTTTGCATATACTATTTTCTATACTTTACGAACTCTAAAATTTGATAAACCAAACAAAATAAGAATCATCAAGAATGTAAATATATACGCTCTATTTTTTGTATGAACACAGAAAAGCAAAACTTACAGAGCGTTAAGCACTGTATATTTTATTCAAAATTCAAATATTTCGTTGGAATAAAAACGAATTAAATTTTTATGATAATTCTTAACGCTATATCTGAGTACAGCGAAGCATTCTTAGGCTCGTATCATATTTAAATGTTTGCCACAGAATCCTTGAACACAAGGCCAAATTGCACTTTACTAGGTATTATTAAAAGCGTCGAATATACACAATACTTCTAATGCGCCAGGTGAAACGAAGAAGACCTAATTATATGATAAGTCTATTGTAACATAATGCCATTGTTAGTTTTAAATATAATGCATTCTCTTCACATTAATATATTTTTTAAATACAACAGCTGCATAGCGATGATTGCTCGCTGATGCTATGTTCAGCTACCAACTGTTACGTTAGCCAAGCTAGAATAGAACTTAATTCAGTTGATTAAGGTTTAATTTATCCTATTTAACAACTTGAAAACATTTGTTGTGTATAGCAGTATATTTTAAATTGCTGATAAAGGTCAATTGGGCATCAGCATACCTGTTTCCGATGATGTCAGTAACTTCCAAATAAAAAAATATCGAGATATTTTTTGCATTAAGTTTTTCTTATCCGACATTTAAATCTTAAGATCCAAGTCATACCGTCTAATATTTATGTTTAGTTTTCAAAAGATCATTTTTTATGTCATATAAGATATTACAACTATATCTAGATAGTTATAATATCTTGAATATGATATAAAACATAAATAATGTACGATAGTATCTATTTATTATATAAAAGTGTGAATAAAATAATATTTTTTTTTATCTTTATGCAACTAGAAATAAACACAGGAGGGCAAACAACAGCGAATCAGTAGATAATATTTCCTTGGTTTCGTATAGGTATAATGGAGCAAGAAAACGTCTGAGTAAGTTTTGAAACAATGTAATCTTAGAAAAAAAAATATTAAAACGATATAGAAGATAATACTTTAATTGGTTATAAAATTAATGGACCTCTAAATATAAACGAATCGCTTTCCTTTACCTACATACAGCCGTCGCCATAAAGGACGTGGTCCGAGTATCCGGACAAATGGACGAATGCGTACGACTGGCCCATTATAAATAATACAGCTGTTTTGTTACGACGACCCCTTACGCTACCAGCTGCCTGTTGAACTCCCTACAGTAATTAGATTGTTAAGTATTTACCGATTTGTATGTATAGTCCAGGTAAGTGAGTTTGGAAAATAACTAAGATCTTCAAGTATACAGTTACTAAATCAACAATAGTTCATATATACACTGAAGGAAACGTTGGTATATAATCTAGTTTTCTGTTTTGTAACTAGTATACTGTAATAAAGTTTCTTTTTATTATATATATTTTAGTTTATTTAACATTTAAAGAAATCTATATCTGATTTAGATACAAGACATAAGTAAGTAGTTAGGTATACAGATATAAGATAATATTCATATTCATCAAATAACAAAGGATTTAGATCTTAATGTCATCAAATTGGCTTGTAGGCCGCGTTAGTCGTTTATCCTATTCATGGCTGTTGTTTCAACGGTTAGCGTGGGCGAGTGATTGTTGCACCCACTAGTTGTACCGATAGATTGCAGACGCAAATTAGTCACAATTAAAGGCACTATGGCCAAGTTGAATCAATTCTTAGTAGTTGAGCAAGTAATGTGAAGGTTCTGCATTATCCGGTAGGTCATACAAATCATTGTGGCGGAGTTAAGACCTGTTTTGACTGTGTGAGATGATTGTCAAATCAACTACCATTATGAATTTGTTAAATATTTTTGGTTTTTTTCTAACCTTGTCATACGAAATATTATGTTGTTTTCTGAGAGAAGTTTAGTAAGTATTATTTTTGAGAACCACCAACAGCACTCAGAAGTGGTTGGAAAATAAGATTGGTGATTTCACTGATTAGTTATAGCTAAGTGTAGGACATCAATAAGAAGGGCTTTTAATGTTAATTTAAGGCTTATATTAAGGAGTAAGGGTACATCTAGTATTTATTAGTATTAAATAGTCACTTCTGGTTATAAAATTGTAAAATTTATCACTAACATTTGTAGATTTATTATAATCTGTTCTCTATACCACATGACATTGGCGAAGTGATTCGTGCTGAACTGCCACACTCGAACCAACACAACGTAAATCAAAGAGTTGAACTGACTTTTACAATATTGTAAAGAAAATATTTTGATAATAAAATAATAGTATGCTTGCATATTTCCAAAACAAGGAAAATATTAGGTCAGCGTTCGACTTCCTATAATTCTATCTACAGTTGTTATATAAAAATATCATAAACTAGTATATGTAAGTAAGACGAATTCGATTATTATTGATTTCTCGGCTCCGTTGTCCAAACAAATCTACTGTCTGTAACATTACAAGGCCAGCCTCTCAATATTCCGGATATTGACCCGCTTTTGACTAGCCGTGATATTTATTACCTTTGATCTATGTAACGTACCTAATAAAGAGAAATCAATTTAAACTGCCGACGATGAAACGACTCAGAAATTTGACGTGCTTATTTATATCTATTTATGCAAATATTACTACTTTAATAAATATTTGTAATGGAGTAATAAGTTATTAGTAAATAATACATAACAAATAATTAAAGATTATACATATAAATTGATTGTTGAAACTTTAATCAATTTTGTATTGTTATTAGTAGAAAGAAATAGATAGATTATGTATAATAAATGTAAACAAATCTTAGCTTAACAAACTGGTTCATATTATTCGTCCCCATATATTAGGGGACGACGACGTTATAAGGAGCTATTTTAAAATATTTATATCAAAATAATTAAGTTTAAACTTGTATTGTACTTCATCAATACATTCGATACATTTATGATGTGGAAAAGTTTTTCGTTGATAAATAATGAAACATGACTTCGCCACAGTTAGAAATAAATCGTAGGTTTATATTATTTTCTGAAAACATGTTTTACGTAACAATCCTATATTTTTACATCTCTTATTATTGATTTCATCTCTTTTTCTCTGATTCTTTTTAGTTTCACAATCTGTCGTATCAGTCACATAATTGCCATGTGATAACAGCGTATTGCTTAAGCTACAAATCGTTCCTATTTGAATGATTTTCAAAAAATAATTTATTTACCCAAAATTTCCATTGGTTTTGTTCAAAGACGATTTGCTAAAATTGGTACACGGCAAATTAATAGTTTTTTGGATAATCGTGTAATACATGAATGAAAATTTTCTTATCTTAAAATATCTTTAGTCGTGTATATATCAGAAAATGGTTGCTTTACATTAATAATAACAATGAGAATAGTTTAGTGCGATATATCTTGTAACATCATAAAAGATTACAGCTGACAGCGCAACGCAAGAAGGAAATCCTAGTGATGCAAGAAATTACTCAACATAGACTTTAACATTTCAAACCTTTCAAGCAAATATTATAATTCTATTATATTTTTAATACTTAAAATACTATAAGACACTTCTTTATAACCAGAATTTTTTGTTGTTCGACATTTTATCTACGTTATTTTTTTCTGTTTGCATGTAATTGCGCTTCGATTTATAATGGTTTTCGTTATAATGCACGAAAAATACTTACTAATTGTTGGGCAGAATTATTAACAATATTCATATATAACATTGTTATTAACAATAAAATGAGATAATTCTGATGAATATATCTATATGTATATTAAAATTTTTAATATAAATTAAAAATTTTAATATACATATAGATATATTATCATGACTTACAACAAGATACAAAAGATTGTAAAGCGTCAACAGCTACACTCGATGAAAATAAAAGCAATTGAAATAATTGATGCTACAAGTGTCTTACTACGTACAAGGGCCATTCAGTCCCCTTCATATCTTCAGAGCCCAGCTCCAGACGTATGAGAGTGTAGTTAAGTAGCTCTTAAAATTAAATTTTATCTAGTTGACAAATAAGATGTTGTAAGTTTAAAATATATAATTTAAGATAATTTAACACTATATTTCAACAGACTAAAAGTAATTAATTTAAGATATATTTGTGTACTATGTGAATCTATATAAAAAACATTACAAATATTAGATATCATTAAAAATTACTTCAAATAAAGTTAATAACCTACACCCAAAACAGTATGTATGAGTCACCAAACAGACGATAGACGTGTAATAACGGAGGTGTCTGGACCGGAGGTTTCAAGCTATTCGAACTAGATACTATTTAATAACAGCTTCGAAAAATACGTCGACTTTTATAAGCTAAATAATATATAAAATATTTTATAGTGTATATATATATATATTAAATTATTGAATTTTATTTTTTTTTATAAAAATATATATATTTTATGTGTGTATATATATATATATATATATATATATATATATATATATATATATATATATATATATATATATATATATATACCTATTTGCCAGGAATACTTATTAATAATATATTCTTAGTAAGTAATTTAACGGAGTTAATCAAAAATGTAATGGGTTGTTTTTAATTTATATAAATATCTTCGAAAATTATGAAATTAATATTATATTACAATGAACTACAGATGAAGACTGTTACTAATTATTCCATACTCTCAGTAAATTATAAACAATCCTTGCATTTCTTTGACCATATTAACAAAAAGTTAGTCTCCGTATTTCGACATTTTCTTTGTATTATTTTCTTTAGAACCAGACGCAGTGAACACAAATATAAACTGGGTCGACATTAAATGTTTTAACATAATTCTTTCACCTCCAACGTACTGCTCCGCTTAGTCACTTCCTTGACGGAATTAAATCTGACTCCGTTTACGGTAAACGTAAATATTGCCGGCCATTTAAAATAGAATGACTGGTTTCCAAACGCTCCCGACTACTGCAAGCGCATCTGTTTTGAAGCGACCGTATTACGAAATATAATTTCATAAGGTCGAGACATTTGTCAAACATGTATTGAAATCGATTGTTAAGAGAGTGGGACACTTTCACTATATGAATTAAGACTTGATCCAGTTCCTTCAACGGCTGTGAGGACTGAGGATTAAGATCGGACTCCGGAATAATTCACAACACGTTTTACAAAGGCTGCGCACACACATCGTTGCGTAGTTAGGCAACACTTTCTATTCTACGCTACGGTTAACGAATAACTGCTCATTTAATTTACATGAACCACAGACATAATTGACGCATGAGATGGGGTTCGATAATGGATTACATAAAGGTCATGTATAGTTTGGAGAGCTTAAGGTTGGCTAAAAAAATTAAAAATTTAAGGCGTTTTACTAATTTTTCTATTTTGTTCTATTTGTGTTCCTTCTAATTTATTCATTCTCTTAAAAACCTTGCTTTAATTAACTTAGAATGGTTGACAAATATTAGTATATTCAAATGTTATTATTTCATTATAAATGTTTGATCAATATTTTATTAGGTGATTTAAATAATTTAGAATGTTTTAAAGCCATATTTATGAAATTTATTTGAGGACACTTTCACTTTGCATATTAAATTAGAAATATAATTAACCCACTATAGAAATCTTTAATAACCAAAGCATCCCGCGAACGACGTCGGCGTAGTCTTTTCAGTTTGCATTGTTAAGATGTAACGTTGTTTCAAAATTTTAGAAAACACCTTTGCAATAGTTATATTTTGCTAACAGAGCCGAAAAAAATGACGCAATCAGTTACCGATTACTAAAGACCACATTTGCATTGATCAGAGAAACTATTTACAAAAAAAGGAATAAAAAAATATGTATATTATAAATATAATACGCTCGTTACCCGCCGCCTCCTCAACAGCTTGAACTATTGGCTAATATGAATTGCTTTGGTAATCTTATTGCATTATCATTTAGAAGACTCTATACAAATACTAAATGTTATATAGGATGTATGCCAAAAACCAATAGTGAAAACTGCATTTATATCACACAAACGACAAACAGATAAAATTTTTAAAGATCATTATATCGAAATGGGTCGAATAATAGATTCTCTCATATTAGTATATTCAAATGCAGCGATCAGTTACAATTTTATTATAAGTATGTCAAAAATCATGAAAGTTGTAGCATAAATAATATGGCAGGCTAAGTGATATTAATATAGTCAAAGAACAGCCCAAGCATTTCTCCACGCCCTAGTTAGTATGTACTTTTGTAGGTAATACGAAATGTAATAGGCGTACAGACTAAAGATATCGTATAGCAATATTTCTTACTGTTCATTATTCCAGTTACTTTGACCATTCCCTAGTGCTCGACTTTAACAAAATATAAAATAAAATGCTAAATACTAATATTTCACTGGTTTCATAGTACTTTTTAATTACTAGTAATTATTTATTTAATTCATTTTTCATTTGGAAATTCATAGAGGCCAGTCGTGGCGCAGGGGCACAAAGTGTGACTGTAAAATCGACTGGTCGTGGGTTCAATCCCCACTCGAGGAAATGAAATAATTTATTTACATTTATACTTTCATTTCTTCGCTCTGGTGTTGTGGCAAAGCGCGGTGTTGAGTTCCGCCGCCACTCAACACGCAATGCCTCAGAACTCGGCGAAGAGTGGGGAACGGAGTGTAGGCAGAGGGAACTTAGTGCTTAACACTAAGTTTTCTCTGCCTACCCTGCCGTGTGTGAGATACAGCGTGAAGCTGATTTGATTTATTTTTAAAGAAATTTATAAATTTATAGATGTATTAAGCCAATTCATTTATATTACATACATTTCATGATTTCTTAAATATCTTGTGATTGTAGTATAACGTGGTACGCATTAGTAGTGTGTATGTACTACATACATAAAACGCATACACATTTAACACACCCATACAAAATGACATTAGCTAGTGACATTACACGCGACATGTCTAGAGAAACGCAAACGTATTGTTCGAAAGCTTATTGTTGGGATTGAGAGTAGATTACAGCTTCGATTTAACAGTGGAGATGGCGTGTGGTGGGAGACGGAAGTGGCGACGGAAGCGGCGTCACGGTCGCGCGCACCATTATGACGACACAGTGCCGGCTCCCGATTACGAACAACAGGTTTGTGGCTATAAGCCTATAATCATTGTATACTTTATATAGTGAAATTTGTTTATTTCGACTTATTTTTTACTATATACTACAAAAATATAATAAATAATATTAAATAACATCACGTTACTTTATTCTTATTTATAAGTTCTTACTTAAAGTTAGATAATATTTTGAATAGTATTGTTTTTGCTTTACTATTAAATCACACTTTACTTTTTTTTTGTTACTGTATTATAATTATTATTTTAATTTCCACGTAATAATCCGTACGTAGGTGGAACCTATTTCTAAAGGGACTACGTATCTGTGATACTATGGATGTCAATTCAAAAGTTAGAAAGCTGTGTTACTCATACAACAACATAAGTGCACATAGTATCGATTCGATTTCCAGATATTATACCCTCTGAGTGGTTACAGTCACGCTAACAATAAAACTAAATCGCATAAGATTTCTCAATTAATTAATACGTAATGGCTGAATTGCGTAAACATTATTGTTATTTCACAACTTTCGACCATCCATAGTCTTCTTTTTGTCTAAAATCCATAACTTTCTACTTAATTACTTCAATTTGAATAAAGAAACAACATAACGCTATTTTAACACAACACATTTTTTTTAAATAAAACAGTGAGTGAAAACCGTGAATATCATTATGAACTATAATTTAAACATTAATTAAAATCAAGCGACGGAACTAACTTTAACTTTATAATAGTAGCATGAACTAAGTGCAATCTAAATGGATTATTATTTGTATTATAAGAAAAAGAAGTCAAGGGCCGGCACTGCGCTTCGGCTACTATTACAATAAGAACCACTTTACGTTTGAATTGTCTGTGTCGTCAGAGGAGGGTAATTCAATTACCGCCCACAGCTCATAAATGGGTTAGTGGCCCGGCTTCCCCAGCAGTGTTTGGCCTCGTGTAGTCACGTTTCTTACTACTGTCAACATAACGTTCAAATTGTTAAGAGACAAGAACGGTACTCTACGTCAGTTGACGTCGTCATTCTCTCATCACTACTTTATAGTATCTGAGACGTGAGATGATGCTGGACTTACACGTCGTGAGTACTACATTGTAATCAAAAACAGTAAAAAAGTACTTATCGATATGGCAATCTAATATATTTTTATATATATTACATATTTGATATAGATTATAAAATGGAGTCTATTTATTGACAGAAAAACAAATTAATATTGGGACAAACATTCAGTTACATCAATTTGTCTATTAAAAGTGTAATAAAGGAGAGTATGCTTATATATTTAAATGGACTTGATTTACCTTTAGTTATTAAATAAAGTATTAACTTCTTTTACTTTACCTAAAAACTTATTTAAAATATATTGATTTGTTCATGAACTTTTCACAGTCTAACTTACCATCCGATTACGTCGCAATACAAACTAGAATTTACTGATGCTTACCTGAAAAAAAAAAGACCATTAGATTACACAGACCGCTTGCAAAAGTAAAAAAATGCGATTAACCTACTTTAATGTTTTATCTTTTTTAAAGTAAAAATCAACTTTAAGTAACAACTGCTGTATATGGATTTAAAAATTAAATTTTAAACGCAGCACAAATTGAATACCTAATATAGATTTTTTTATATAAAATATTATTATAGGTTTCAAAACTTTAGTATGAATACTTACTATTACTTATTATACGAAGTATTGTGAATACTTTGTATAATAAGTATTTTACGGTGGTTGCGTAAGTATAATTATAATAATAGAGCAGGTAGCGCACAGGGTACTATTCGTATATTTACTCGTTATATTTACGTAATTAAATTGCTCTCATACTATATTCCGATCAATATCCAAGGCATATAATTTTGATAATGAAAGTAATGTCTGCAAGCACAAGTGCAATTGAAGTCTACTGCCAACCTGAATCTATATTGCTGTAAGTTTTAAGTATAATACATTAATTTTTCCATAGCAAAACTTTTTACTAAATATTCCTTTTAATATAATGGAAATATATATATATATATCAATTTCAGGCGGTATTCCGCATATAGCAGTACCCTGCTGGCAGAGGGAACATAGTCTTAAAACACTGCGTTCTCCACTTTCCGCCAAAATTTTTCTATGCATTGCGTGTTGAGTGGCGGAACTCTACGTCGAGCTTTTGCTTTGGTGTCAGGGCGAAGAAATGAAATTATTAATTCGTTCCCCCGAGTGGGGATCGAACCCATAACCGTCGCGTTACAGTCACACCTTTATGCCCCTGTGCCACGACGGCCTGAATTATACGTATTTACGTTTCATATCGAAATAAATTAAAACATTTTTTTACAAGAATAAATAATAACAAAGTTTGTACATACATAGTAGTACTTGATACCTGTGATATTTTTATAATAAAACAACTTTATATTGTAAGCTGACACGTATGTAAATGACCTTTCTTGAAGTCACAATGTCACACGGTTCGATGGATCGCGACGTTCCGAATGTTCATATGATGAATGCGATACGTATCGAGTTGTATAAAATGGACGAAATAGAAAACTATAGCTTAGCAGCAGTCTCTGCAGCATGTTTTTAATTTTCAAAAGCACAATACCTGCAGGCTGTAGAGTTTAATACTTTTAAAATGGTATGAAAATGTTTTACACGCCTTCGTCCTTTTGTCTATTCTTCCTATAAATGATTTTGATATGTTTTTACAATAAAAAAATAGGTGGAAGATTTTCATAAATAAAAACATTTTGTAAAATATAAAAAATACAACGGGAATGAGGCCAGTAGTGGCGCAGGGGCACAAAGTGTGATTGTAAAATCGACTGGTTGTGGGTTGGATCCCTAGGAAATTAAATATTTATTTACATTTATATTTTGCATTTTTTCGCTCTGGTGTAGAGGCAAAGCGCGGCGTTGAGTTACGCCACTCAACATACAATGCCTCCAGAACTCGGCGGAAAGTAGGGAACCGAGTGTCTTAACACTGGGTTCCCTCTGCCTACTCTGCAGTGTGCGGGATACAGCGTGAAGCTAATTTATTTTATTTATTTAAAAAATACAAAGAAATTAAATGAAAAAGACTCGAAATGAACAATACATATAAGGATAACAAAAGTTATGCAATTACCTTACTGTAATGAAACAAAAAATTTAGATCGAACGAATCTTTTGACGAAGTTTATTAAATGTCTATAGAAAAGTACTTAAAAGTTTAAAAATTTAATTTAAATGGCTGCTTCTTATGGTTCTACAGTGAAACGTAGCATCTAGTTGTAAATTTATACTGTTTGTATGAGTGTCTGAATTTAATATTTACCCAAAACGTTGTCATATATAGTTCGTCACTGCAAGGTTGTTTGCATTAGGTAAGTGCGTATAACATAGAACTAAAAAACATCGTACATGACGTCCGTTTCGCATGAGCAGTCTGTTCAGTGGTACGTGACCCAATCGTAAATGATCTCTGGACACCCCTTCACAAGGAAACAATTTACGACAATTTCAATAGTACTTAAAACAAGGTTAAAGTATCTTTTTTTTTCAGCTTCACGCTGTATCCCGTACACAGTACGGTAGGCAGAGAGAACCTAGTGTTAAGACACTCCGTTCCCCACTTTCCGCCAATTTCTGGAGGCATTGTGTTAAGTGGCGGGACTCAACGCAGCGTTTTCCCCTTGGCAACAGAGCGAAGAAATGAAAATATAAATGTAATAACCAGTCGATTTACAGGCACACCCTGTGCCCCTGCACCACGACTGGCCTCTATATCAGACTATCATCATATACAATTAATTGATTTGTGGGTGTCTACAGGGTTACTTAATTGGATGAGAGCTGATTAAATTAAGTAGATAATATCTGCATTAGTCACTCAACATTTGAAAAAACTATTACCAACTGATTAAATTATATCTATAATTAGCAGTCGTGGCGCAGAGGCACAAAGTGTGACTGCAAAATCGACTGGTTGTGGGTTCGATCCCCATTCGAAGAGACGAAATATTTATTTACATTTATATTTTCATTTCTTCGCTCTGTTGTCGAGGCAAAGCGTGGCGTTCCAGAACTTCGCAGAAAGTGGGGAACGGAGTGTTTTAACACTAGGTTCCCTCTGCCTACTCTGCTGTGTGCGGGATACAGCGTGAAGCTAACTAACTAACTATAATTAGCATCAACGGCAAAATATTGACTTTCTGCGTGACACATGGTTAATGTAAACGTGAAACATAAAAACAAGTCCCAATGATAAAGTAAAAGTTACAAGAGCAAATACATGTCATTAGTTATAATACATATTTACTGTTTACTGAGCTAGCCATTTCATTATAATTTAAAATAATTCGTTATTTTAAAATGTTTTTAATGATTTAAGAAATTACTTTTAATTTGTAAAAAGGTAATATGATCATTTTTTTTTATTTATTTAATCAAAATTAAGACTTGATTTATTTAATGATTTGATTTATTTAAGGAAATTGAGACATATGTAAATGTCTTATTGACTAAAATAAAAAAAAAATCTAATAGGAAAAGCGTAGACAACTAAAAATAACATAACATTTTTACGCGTGGCTAACAAAAACAAGAAAATGCAAATTTTTCTTAACACAATCATCACAAATTGTTCTTCAACACAATTGTCAAAGTCGACATAATGCTAGCTAATTAGGAAATTTAAAAGAATTCTTAGTTATAATATATTCAGTAAATGACTAAACCATCTATCAAGAGGCCAAGCATTGTCTCACTCGAGTATTCAGAACAGTACATCAATGCAAACCATTTAACACTTTCTATTTTTGCCTTAGCGACAAACTCGTAGTGCTTTATCGAGTGACATTACTATTAAACTGTAAGTAACGTCATATTCTTCTTTTATTTTTAAAGCTTATTAAATAAAGTATTCTATATCGTATTTTTCTAATAATAGATAAAATAAACATATTTTGTAGCGCAGTTACGGTACAGATTGAACTCCATGTTGGTTTAACTCGAAATTAGGAAAATCTACAAATTTAAAATGTCAACGATAATTATGTGCAATAATAGTGACATTAAGAAAACGGAAGTTAAGTGACCCCTATTACTATACATTACATTCTGCACATATCTTGCTAAAATAAAAATATATTATATATGAGTATAAAAAGCAAAAAGCGGGTGGCTTCAAAACGATATTTCACTCGAGGGAATTTCATTGAACCTAGCAAACTGCAGTATCTCAATTGCGGCATAATGTAATAAATAATCGACGTTGAGTTTCGCCACTCAGCAAGAAATGCCAGAATTCGGCGGAAAGTGGGGAACGGAGTGTCTTAACACTAGGTTCTCTCTGCCTACCCTGCTGTGTGCGGGATACAGCGTGAAGCTGATTTTAATTTTATATATAATAAATAATAAAGTAATATTGTGCCCCTGCGACACGACGACCTCTAAGTCTAACTAATTATCAATAACATTCTTATCAAAATCTAAGACGAAAGCGTACAGCGGTATCGAGATAAGCGATAGAAAGCGCGGTCGAAACAACACCAACCGCGTTACGCGTTCTGGGCAAACTTGAAATAGAAGCAGCACCATAAATAAGGTACGGACCATTTTAACTGTTACTATTTGTGCAATGCGACTATTAAACTTTACATTACTAAGTATGGCGAGAACACCTTGTGCTGGTACTTTAGCTTTATGTACTTAGTTCAAACTTAGTTCAAAATTTGAAAGCTAATTTTTTTTAAATAAATAAATTAAAATTATTTGGCGAGTAGCAAAGGTTCAAAGTTTTAAAAGTTAAAAAAACGCAATGTAAAATCTCTAGTTCCAATGCCAAGCGTTACAAGGTCGACTCTTGCGATACTCCTTCGCTCGGGCCACGAAAATGTTTAACACAACAAATTAAGACTATGTGTTGTCTAATATATATTTTTTAAGTTGTTTAATATTAAAAGTAAGTTAAAAAACAAAATATTATTGAAGAGAAAACAGTCAGAATTTTGCGGTCATAACTGGAAAAATATTATTTGTATCTACAGTTATTTTTTATTACATTAAGAACGTTCTGTGTTCTTGGCGATATATTAATGTAATATATTATTATGGAACTTTCAATGTTCACAAAAGAATAAATTCATTTAACTAATTAAAAAAATATAATTGTAGCTATTTAAATAAAAAGTAATTTTTGATCCTGCTTTATATATTCTTTACGCAAGTATTTATTTAGCGACAGTCTCAGTTATGTTATATAGGGTGGAAGCGTCTGCGCTCCTTTTACGGGAACAGCATATAGGATTAACTATTTCAAACCCTTACCTAAAGAATTTAATAAAATGCCTTAACAGTTTATACGTAGGATTTCTTTTTTCATTTCACGATGTTTATCCATCTTGTATTTCGTGTGACACAGTCACGAATAAATATCAGTAACGTAAACACCTACTACTACAAAAATACTACTAAGCGTCGTTTCATTCTCAAAAAACATATTAAAACGAGAAAGGGATATCTCTCGTTCATTTTACGCAATTCAACATCGCCGCCATTACCTACGACTCAATTTCGTGAATGGCGTGTGCGGCGTTATCGCTTTGATAGGTTTGAGTCTATGTGCGTCATTCGTGACAAATGGCGTTTTATTTTAAAACGATAATTTTATTATTTTTTTGAAAAAAAACACTTTTTCATTGATGGAAGAATCTCTTTTGTTTAATAGTATTAGGTTTTTATACAGTAGTTAAAACTGTGGTTTCATTTAAAGTGGTGATGACAAAAACACTCTGTATATTTACATCATATTCTTACACATAGGTATTCAATTACATACGCAAGAGATGACAATTTATTATAAGATATAATTTTGTAACGATATTTGAGTTGCAAAAATGGATTTTACGCTGTATTACGCATGTAGCAGGGTAACAAGAGATAATAGTGTTAAGATAGCCCGTTCACTACGTTATTTTTAATGAATGGAAAATTGAATAATGTGCAAAATAGGGTTCCTGAAAATATACTTACATCATAAAGGACATAATAATGAAGCACTCGATGAAACATTTTATACTCTTTTTGGTGACATTTATTTAAAACAGTGTCCAATGCTTTATGATGTTTAACTAAATGTTGCGTTGTGAGCTGAATTTACTAGTCGGTTAGTTAATTACTCAAATTGATATGAATTGACAACACCTTCAACTTGTATATCATTTAATTTTTGTATTTTCCAGTCACAAACACATCAAAAGAAGTAGGTTAATCAGAAAGAATATACATTTTATAAATAATAGAATAATGAAACGTAACTTGACAATAGGGATATTGCACATCAATTGTATTAAAAGGAAAACACAGATATTATTTCTTTTGTAAATAAATACCCAAATTTTATTATTTCCCTTTATATATAATATTGTCGCTTTATATATAAAACCAAATTTCATCTTAATATAAAAAATACAATTTAAAATATTCAGGATTTGTAATGTCTTTATACAGTTCGTGTATTAATTTAGTACATTAGTTACACATAAGTATGGTCCGTGTCTTATTACATTAAAACTTGACCAGACGCTGCGCTGGTCGCGTGTCTAGATAATTCGACTAGTTATAAATATTCGAATACACATTTTAGTTTTAATATAAATTTTCTTCTTATTAATATAAATCTCTATTAAAACGAAAATAACCTAATACTTATTTGATATTAATTAAGCTTTGTTAAAGTAAAGCCATTTCGTATTTTCGTAGAAAAAATAACCAGGTACATAACAATCATATTGTAAGTATCATAATTAGTGTAATGTTCTACAATTACCTAATTAGACAATTATTTTTAATGCATCAAAAAAAAAAGGGTACAAAATTGATACTCAGTAACTATTTGAAATGTAAGAAATTTTAATTCTTCATTTTTTTTTTTATTTAAAATAAGTATTTATATAATTGTCTATTAATGCAGTTAATATAATTTAAATTTGACTCCATTTTTTTTTGTCTTAGAAAGTCATAATTCCTAGTCTATTACGTATAAGTAGGTACAAGTTTTCTAAAGATACCCACATTAGTTTGGTGATGTTGAAATTTAACTACGTAGATTAACGTAGTAATATTTTTAATTATTACAATAATTATAATTAAGATTAATCACTAAATTCATAATTTGAAAACAAACCTGTGGTGCTAGGACCGTTCTCGTTTGTGTAGCCGCCGTTTTGGTGATCACAAAAGACACTAGTCGTAACCACGAGGGCCTGCATGTCGCCCTTTTCGGCACACCCTATCGAAATCTCCCATCAGTCACTCAACTAGAACATACCGCAAGTAATACAACACTGGGGACACTGAAAACTGGAGACCACTCGGCCGTAACACACGCACTCACTAGCGATTGTTACCGTTCCTTATACTGAATACCGATTCATTGCCGACACTGTTTCCTCGGGCGACATTATACAAACTTTCAATGTTTTGGAAACAATAGTCTCAAACTTTGTAAAATGGAGCAAATTTAATAAGAATAAAACTGTAATTTTAATTTTCGTTAGAAACACCACACATAAAGCACTGGCTATAACAAAAAAAAATCCAACCAATTTACAAAGAAAGAAAATTTATACGATCCGACGACTCGTATACTATATTTTTCACAGTGAATACGATAATAAATTTTTTAACACGTCCACAGGTCTCAACTTTCTTCAAAGTACTGACCGGAGGCAGCTGTGCGAGACCGGCAAAAAGAGAGAGAACTATACTTTGACGTAGAGGCTTTAAGGTTCACTTTACTGAAAAAAAACTACAGAAATGCACTTTGACAACGATGAAATAAAGTTCAATATTATATTGCAATAATTTGTTGTAAAACACAGCTGAGTCAGTTTCCTCGAACATTGCGCATGGAAATTCGAGATGGATTGAAAGGTAGGCATTGAGTGCGAAAGGGATACGAAAAGGTACGAATTGAACCGAGCCATGCCGAAAGTAAGCCGAACGCCAAGGCCGACTAACGTCACGTTTGCAAGAGGCTAGACATGCCCTTATGTACTAGAATACTATATTATTTATATATTGTAAACATATTTGAAAGTTTGTTGCCCTGGAAAAATAGTAATTTGTAAATAAAAACTATATAGGTGTACTTGTTTCTGACAATGTCCTTGGTTTTTTTTATTTATATTTATTTGAGGAAATAAAGAACAACATCTATACTAATAGGCAAATTTATTGTACGACATTAAGACGGATTTTGTTCTTCTTTTCCTTGCAATTTTTCCATATGCAAATGCGTTATGACATATTTATATTTTGTATAGGGAATACGTCATTAAATATCTAAAGATAACAAGATAAATAATTTGTTTAATTACATGAAACTTAATAAAATAGTTATTGTCATATCCTTTAAGGTATAATATACATTGCTTTCTGATTCATGCACTGTTACCACAAATCGGTGTAGTAAAATATTATTCACGTTTTCTCTCCCGGCATCCGTTACCCATTGAAGCGTGACGGCAATGATACGCGACATTTATTGAATGACAAAAAAAATGTTTATTTTTACTCTCAATTAGTTACATGTAAAGGTTTCTACATTGTAAATAGAGTATAAAATTTGTATGGAATAATCGAATTACTTCCGGGTGTAAGCAAAATTATAGGCAGAGAAGCATAGCCTGACGATATAATTTTTTTTATCTTTAGTAATTTATCAGATATGTCACAGACAGAGACTTTTCCTAGTTAGTTATCCAGTTTCTTTGTTATAATATTAATAGTTACTTAACACTTGAAATTTTGCACTTATATAATCATAACATAAACTGCTATATTGCTGCATATTGGCCCATCATGGACAGTCAAACATGTCTCAGGTCTAAATACTGTTTAAAAAAATCATAAAGATTAATTCACAAACTCACAATATATCCTTAAGAAGCTATGATGTTTCAATTTCTTAAAAAATACTTTCGTAACCGGAATAACATAAATTATAATTAGCATTTAATGTAAGAGAAATTGCAAAAACGTATTTATTTATATTACAAACTGAATGAAAGTGCCTGGAAAGTTTGGTCGCCAATATTCATTTGCCGTAATTGTAAGATATGGACGGATCTGGTGTCACAAACATAATCGAGTATAGCTGTTCTAAGACCTATTATATGAAACTTGTACTAATGAAAATGTAGATAGGGTTGGTGGAGAACTTGTTCAACTTAGGTATAGATATATTTTTGCGACTTGAGTCGACCTTGATGTTCATTTTAAGTTCCTTGATGTTTATTTATTTATAAAAAACACAAGATTTTCTAGTACCAAGCCGTCGTATTCTCTTTAAATATCCATATTTTTTACTAGTGAAGACGACATTTTGCTTTTATGGACTAAATAAAATATTAATTACATAGATATTCACAAGAAAATTATATAAGCGTAGTAATAAGCCTTACTTGAGAAGATTGAATGACGAGAGAAACCATAAAACTCTATCGAAAGTTTAGTAGGTACTTTACGATGACGATATATAGGTATAATGCAATCGATTTTGTCTTGTGTTCCTACTACAACGAATCATTATTCGCAGCACATTTGCTATTCGAGAGAAATCAAGTTAATTTATGAATAAAACTTCTTTCATTGATTGAAGCATATTCATAATTTTATGAATATTCTTCATTCAATGAAGAATGATTTGAATTTAAAGAAATTAATATATTGACAGTTGCATCGCAATATATTTTTGAAAATATTATGTATGTTAAGAAAAACATTAATAATTTTACCAAAATTGGTGATTTTCATAATATTAACACTAGAAATAAGC
>DWQW01004051.1:0-20826 GCA_018249695.1 Heliconius erato demophoon | reverse complement strand
ATAAAGAACGATCTTGAAAGAAATATCAAGTAAATACAAAGATTTTTTGGTTGGTTCGTTCATATAATATATGTAACTAATTTAAAAACTGTACAGGAGTTAATATGCAATTATTACAGTTATTTTAAGAATATTATGAATCCTTCAAATCAATAATTTAACATTCAAGGCTCTTTCTGAATGAGTAAATTAAATTATTCACTGACATCAGCACATTTAACAGAGTATATTATATAGGTAAAAAGAACATAAAGTTACAAAAATATATACGTATAATAAATAATTAGCTTTATGTATGTATATTTTATAAATATCAAATATCAACAATGGTCGTATTTTTTTATTTAAAACAATCAAAAATTCTTTGAAGATAATGTCGTAAATAAATCATATTAGAAGTCATTATAGTTGTCAATTAATTCTTTAATAATTTTTAATTCTTATTAAATCAATAATCATGTATTTTAAGCGGGCGAAGCCGTGGGCGAGCCGCTAGTACACAATATGACAAATAAAAAATATTGTATGCTATAGTATAGAGCCAATGACAGGAATCAGTTATTATAGTTATATGTTCAATTTCTGGAACGTAGTGAATAATAAAAATCATGAAACTTTCTCTGGATAGCTTCTATTTCATTGACTAAAATTATCAAATAAGCTAAACCAAATTACAATTCGTGTAATTACAATTACAAATACACGTGAGAATGATATATAGCGGCAATAAGGACAATAAGCTTCGAAATCCTAAGATCCCTCTAAATTTCCGACCTGGTCATCCAGTTTTACAATTGTCCTTTTTTTATATAGCTTTACTTTGACATCTTGAAACTGATAACACTATTTAAATTATGTTCCAGCGTCGATCAACAGAGAAAGAAAAAAATATTTGGTTCCTAACAGTATAAATATAAAAAATATAATATGGTTTTATCGTGTAATATCCTTAAGAGATAGATGTTTTCTATAGATTTTTATTAATTAGTTTAAAGGAGTACAATTCGAAGCTTTGAACGGTTAAACACGCATCTCTCTCTCTAGCTCTCAAGTTTAGTCATTATTTTAACATTTTTTTGTTACTCGATTCCTATAGATAGCCTACCTCAACAAATCACTCCCCCAACTCGCAATTGAACCCACAACTGTCGCGTTCATAGTCAAACGCTGCCCATGCGCCACGACGGCCTCACCTATAGATTACTCGCACAATTTTTTTCAAATTTTTATTTATACATATTATGTCTTTCAAAAGAAAAACATATGTATAATATAAGTAAGTATTTCACCGAGTTATCTCTAGTTAACAAGTTTCCAATTGGACTTCGACAACTGTTACTGTAAACTTTATATAAAGAAACCTTCAAAGAACTTGTCCAGTCTCGTACAATACGGTCGACTAGTAATGGCCGTCCTGGAGTTAGCTGTGTTGATTTTCGGAGTTTTCTTACTTTTTTTTCCGAGCGCTAGTAAACAATGCGCAAAATTTCAGAAAGGTTAGCTTCAGGTCCGCCACGACTTGCCGACCGTACTGTAAATTAAGTCTAAATAACACTAAGTTAAAATATATTAGTTATATACTTAAGCTATTCTTATCCGAGACCAACATTAGTGGAACGGAGTGGCAAAGCGATGGTTAGGAGTTCAATTTCCATTGGGGGTAATGATTTATATATATTTTTAATTTCTCCATTCTGGTAGACGAAAAGCAACTTTGCATTTCATCACACAGCACGTAATGTCTTGAACAGTTGGATGGTTTGTAAACAACGAATTGTCTTGTTACTAGGTTCCTTCGTACTCTTCTACTATGCGCGGAAACGATTGATTCAAAAAAAATTGTGAATATATGTAATATATATATCTCATATGATCTCCTCAGGCAAACTATTAAGTATATAATGTAAGGTATGCGTTTCTTCAGAATTCTATCTCCATAATAGTTGTGCACTTTAGGACTTAGGTACATTTATTTTTAAGCTGTTTTATGAATTATCATAAAATAGTTTAATAATAAAGGAGTGTAGTCTAAAATCAATAAACATTTTAGATCACAAGTAAAATAATCATCAAATATTAAATTTTTATTAATAAAAAAAATTAAAAAAAAACATTTTTCGTTACCAATTGTCATAGATACTATTTTCAATGTTTTTAACATTTTTGAAGTGTTAATCCACATTCAGGAAAGAAAAATACTTATTTAGAAAACGTATAAAAATTTGAATGTAGCGGGATTCGAACCCATACCTCCTGGAAACTACCTGGAGACTAGGATGCGTGGGTTCGAGTCCCGCTACGTTCAAATTTTTATACGTTTTCTAAATAAATATTTTTCAACGATCAACCATAACATGAAATAAAATCTTATAATATAAAATTTACCATAATTTCTAATATTTATGCTGCACTGTGCTAAATAACTAAATGCCTGAATTCAGTAGCATACGTGTATATTAAAATTTAAAATAATGAAGTATTTTTGATTGAGTAGTCTAAAAATAACAACGTACAGTAGAAACTCTATTATCCGGCTCTCACGTTATACGGATTCGGGATTATCCGGACTACAGACCTACTGTGTTAAATGTACCTACAAATCGTGTCAATGCAAGCATGAACATGTCGAATCTGGCATCACCCCGCCCGCGCCGCGTCCCATCGTCGTACATTTTAAAATATCTTAATAAGCATTGATTTTCACTTTATGTATTAGTTGTTTTAATTACATTTATATCACTACGTATGTGCATACTTACATATTCTAAATACCCGATTACCCGATTTTCCATACTTTTGATTATCCGGATTTTCGATTATCCGAATGTCTACCAACAAAAATTAGTCCGGTTAATCGAGTTTCTACTGTATGTATATAAATGTTAGTTGTTCAACCTTCATCAAAGTGGTAACACAAATGATCACAGGAAGACAAAGCTCAAGCTCTTTTTTCGAACTTGATGTTAATGTGTTAGCCATACTGGCTTTTACAGCAACACCGGGTGGGTAGGGAAGAGGGTACTTTATCCCTTAAAAAATGAAAGCACTATGTGGCTGCTTATGAGGATGCTGACGGCGATAAGGGCGTCCCCGGCGGGCTCTACGAACGGCAGCTTGCTACCATCAAGCGGACTGGCAAAGTTTAATCTCAATTTCAAGCTCAGTTTCTATTTTTTTTATAGTGGAAACAGCAGTCACTGGACTGATCTTTGCACACACTCAGGAGTACGAAAACAAAGATTCTGAGTTGGATGTGCGGCATAACGCGGTCTGACTGTATACGCAACATATTAATTCGAGCTAGACTTGGATTCCAAGACGTAATAGATAAACTCCAAGAGCGCCGCCTGAGATGGTATGGTCACGTTGCGCGAAGGCCTAGAAACTATGTCAGATGGAAGTGACTTGATGGTCTGTCTTCTCAGGACAGACATAGCAAGGCACCTAGGCGTAATACGTTACAACTAGGCACGTAAGACCCGGACGCCCAAGGAAGCGATGGTTGAATCCGTGGTAAATGTTTAAGACCGTGCGAAGAGGAGTAGGCTGAGCAAGAATGCAGACCCTGGAAACATACCCCGAGATTAATACCAAGAAGAAGAAGTTTTAAAGAGGTGTTAAGGTCATTAACAACTATATCACGTGTTTAATTTTTAAACATAAACAGTGTAAAATTTTGGAATTTCTTAGAATCTCTTTTCTCGCGGTTTTGTGCCCATATTACGTTTGAATATCTTAAAGAAGCTTGAATTAAATTGCAGGCACGTTTTAGTTAGTGTTTTAACTTTTATTTTAGTAAAAATCGAAACCATCGAATTTCCAGGATATTGTAAAAATTAAAACCGATATTTTTAAGACCTATTTTTATATTTATATTTTTACCTGAACGTTGAAATAATAATTATTATTATTTCCCTCGTGTAATCGACGTATCTATATAATGTAACACGTGGTTTTATGTATAAAAAATAAGTTTTTTTATTGTAATAACTCCAGGCTCCCAGCATATCCCTAGTTAGCCACCCCTATTATTCATCCTTAATTTGTTTCGGCTCTTTGACGACAATATTGCCCTATGAATTGAGTTTGATATTAAAAAAGTTTCAATATTGTTTATAATCACAATGGCTGAGGGTTGCAGGTTGTTTTAAATTATTATAAGTACTTAACCTTATAAGTACAATATTTTATATATTGTAAATTAAATAATATAAGTGGCGTAAGCATTTTAAATTTAATCAATTTATCCAACAAAAATATTTCCCATATTTATAGCGGTAAGTCAATAAAACTCTGAAAACAAATGTGTATTTTTATTCTTTATTTATTTATTTTTTATTTCTATATATCTAGTTATAGTTAAAAATAAAGTAAATAAATTTAAGTTCCGCCACTCAAAATGCAATGCCTCGAAAAGTGCGGCGAAAAATGGGCAACGGAGTGTCTTTACGATAGGTTCCCTTTGCCTATCCTGCGGTGTGCGGGATACAGCGTGAAGTAGATTTTTTTTTCTATTTATACCCCTTATATCCCTATCCTGCACTCCACGACTAGCCTCAAAACGCTAATAATTCTTAGACTTTTACATGTATTTTGTTATCGTTGAATGACCTTAGAGCTACCACGGACTCAGAAGGCAGTTCTGCTGAAGAGAGGCAGCAAGAAACTCAACAATTACTAATTTTTGAGGTTCCGTACCTTTTTAAGGAAAAAAGGAGCCCTTATAAGATCACTTTGTTGTCCGCCCGTCTGTCTGTCTGTCAAGACCCTTTATGTCAGGAATGCTTGGAGATATCGAGTTGAAATTTAAATCATATACTCAGATCTACAACCCTATGATTTCCTGATAAAATTTAGTTTCTGTATTTACGAAATTTGATAATAATTGAAATTTGATTTGATTTTATTTATGAAATTTGCTAGCATCTAGAGGTAGTATTAGTTAGGGAAAAAATCTGACAACTAACAATATGTGGTTAAATCCTCAATAGCCTTAAAAAGGGCAAAATTTGGTATTAAAACCGCTAGTTCAAGTGAGGTATGAAATGAAAGGGGAGCTTTTTCTGAAATTCAGCTTAACTAGAGTAAGCTGAATTTCAGAAAAAGCTCCCCAATTTTGCGAGCTCGGGTCGGTTTTGTCCGGTTTTTTTAATGAGGTTACAATTTTATTGCTTAACTAGCGGCCTATTCGCGGCTTCGCTCGCATACCACTTATATTTGTTTTATTATCCTTCATTTTCTATAAGATCATCAATATAAATTTAATAATTAATATAATTTATACATTCAATAATTTTGAGAAAGTGCAAGCACTAACATGGCTGCTTGTGAGGACGAAATCGGCGGCAAAGACGCCCCCCGCTAGACTCGTGTCTATGCTTGCGGTCGTAAACGGAGCGTTCCATTACATAAAGTTTATATTTTCTCAAAAAGTATACGTTCAATTTACATGCCATTCTAAAGCATTTCTCGCATCGCATTTCTTCATAAAAATTCCTTGATGATGGAATAACTTTCGCTCATAGGTTTCAATATCTTTACCAAATAAAAAACGTTGAAATATCACCTTGCAATTTTCAATTAGATACTTTTTGTCTCATAATATCTTATTGTGCCTTATTTATAAGAGATAGAAATACCGTATCGCGGACTTTTTTTAGAATTAATAAAATATAAAATTTCTTCCATACAATGTACTGACATATATTTTACTATACTTACAGCTCACGCGCTTAAAGCAATTCGATGACGTTTATTATTATTGTTATTTCGTTATTTAAGGCTAACTAATGCGTACACATAATGTGTAGCACTTCTGTAACAAACAAACAAACAAACTCTTCCACTTTATTATATTAGTATAGATAAAAGCCGAAAATTATCTTTATTAAATTTCCTTGATGATGAAATAACTTTCGATCGTAAGTTTTCAATATAAATTTGTTTTCAATAGTATAGATAAACATTAAATAAAAAGTACCGGGCAATGTCGCGCAGGACCAAACTTTAACAAGAAGAGAACCAAAGTGGAGTTTAAATTAATTATAAACAGCAAGTAATTACGTAAAAATTAACAATATTTCGTAAATGTATGAAAATTTCTGCCTATTCGCGTCGGTTATACTATGCCGCCCGAAGGCTAGGTAATTGCGAATCAGTAACATCTCTTTAATTATTTATTAGAATGTTATACAGTAAACTATAATTTCAATCTAGATAAAATGCTAAAAGTTACTATTATATTTATGTATATAAGGATGGATATCAAGCAAGCAAGTTCATTTTTTCTTAAAACAACAAACTTTGCAAACCATTGCTTAGCAACGGTCGGTTGTTATTAACATGGCAGAATAAATTGCATGTCAAATTAGAAAGTATTTTAATATATTTAGAATATGTGTGGAATGTAATGTTATATAGCCTATAGCACTTCTGAATAATCCAGCTTACATACAAACCAAAAACAAAGTAAATCCAACCAGTAGATCCAGAGATCTTAGCGTTTAAGCAAACAAACAAACTCTTCCGCTTTATTATATTAATATAGATACAATAATACAATGTTAGTTTTCCTGCAGGATATTCAAATGATCTTAATTAAAAACATTTCTATCTTTCAAGTATTCTTGGACAATATAATAAGTAATAATTAACGTTGTTTTTACAGTTACTTTAAATTATGCAATGTCAATTTTAAAATATATTGCGAAATATTATTATAGTAGAGACGTATACTTAGAACCATAAATAGTTTATTTACTTTATGAAGGCGATAGAGGTTTTTTGAAGACAGAGATAAATAATTTATTTACTTTTTGAAGGCGATAACTAGGCGTTGCAAGTTTGTCTTTAGTGAATGAATGAATGAATCTTGTATAATTTTTTAAATTTTTTTTTCAGCTTCACGCTGTATCCCGCACACTGCTGTGTGCTGGTAGGCAGAGGGAACTTAGTGTTAAGACATTCCGTTCCCCACTTTCTGCCGAATTCTGGAGGCATTGCGTGTTGAGTGGCAGAATTCAATGTCGTGCTTTGAATTGATACCAGAGCGAAGAAATGGAAATATAAATTTAAGTAAATATTTCATCTCCTCGAGTACGGAATGAACCCACAACCAGTCGATTTTACAGTCACACTTAGTGCCCCTGCGCCACGACTGGCCTCTAGAATTATACAAAATTCCAAATTATAAATGATTTATTCATTCCAAATTTCAAATTATTCTTACGGGATAATGTATAAAAGCTATATTACTATATATAGACTATATTACTGTAAAGTTTGATCTATTCTGTTTAGTAGTTTTCACGCGATAATAGAATAAATCCATCCTTACAAACATTCACATTTATAATATTATTATTTCATATACAAGTATTCATATAATACTATAAGTGTAGTAATGATACAGTGGCACAAGTGTGCAACTGTAAACGCTGGTTGGACTGGTTGTGGGTTCGATTGCATTTCTTCTCTTTGGTGTCGAGGCAAAGCGCGGCGTTGAGTTCCACCACTCAATACGCTATATCTCGGAGTGTCTTAACGTTAGGTTCCCCCTGCCTGGTGTGCGGGATATAGAGTGTTGCTGATTATATGTACAAGAGTAGATCCTTAAACGAGATCTCACTAGACACTGCAACTGCACTCAACGTCTTCCTTTATTCTCGTCTAGCATTAATAACAAGCTACAAAGTTGGGGTAAGTCAACAGCATCGAGGGTCCCGCGACCCGCAATCGGATGATGCGCTTTTTACTACACTCCCCTCATATTAGTAGGGTTGTCATCTCAATATAGCTGTTTCTTGTAATTTTTTTTATTGTGAATCAAAAGATTAGACAATAAGCTTACAATGAAATTCATTTAACATCATGTTAAATAGATTTATTTATAACTATCACTCAATAATTCAACCGTGTGAAGATCCAATTCAATGTGATTGCATCTAAAATGAGACAATGTGCATATATGCTACAATATCGTCAAAAGGATGGTAAATGTCTCTTTAGCAAAAGAAACAAAAAGAGGCTGTCGTAGCCGGGACACAAGCGTGTCGGTCGGAATTCGATGGAATAAACAAACAATAGTGTCTTAATGAAAACAGAGTGTCTTACCATTAGGTCCCCAGATACCCTCTCCATACCTATGCTATGTGCTGGGGCTTAGGTAGGTACTCTTTGCCTACCACACATATATTAGGGATGAAGGTAACTAGAGGGCATCAATGTTAAGACATTTCCGTTTATTATACTCCATCCACATTCCATCCAACTTAGAAATATAATTATTATTATATATATTTATTAAGCATTGACAACCCTAACCATCCTCAGTGCCGTTGCATGGTGATTAAAATACCTCGATTTAATATCATCCTCATATATAAAGTGTTCTAATCGCAACGCTGACATCCATTCGGTTACGCGTACCCCCGTTATTGCAATTGTCTATCGCTTTTTCAATGATTTAGAAAAATATTATTTTATTCCAGCTTTATATGCAGCTGCCTTCGTCTGAGTGGATAAAATGGAAATATGGTCAAAGTCAAATAATTTTATTCAAAATCAGGAGTTATCTAAGGGCATGGTTTATTTTCGGTAGTCAAATAATTTACTACCGGTTCACTAAAGTTACTGCTTCAGACCTGAGAAGACCAACGCAAGAAAATCATTGGGACTTTTTGTCAAAGATTCATATTAAGGCCGTCGTGGCGCAGGGGCACATGGGGTGACGGTTGTGGGTTCGAGTCCGCTCGAGGGAATGAATTTTTATTTATTAATATTTTCAATAATTTTTCAATGTGATCAGTCATCAGTTTCTGAGATTAGCGTTTTCCACCAAAAAAAAATTAAATTATATATAAGGTATTTGGTACATTCCTTATATCTAAGCAAGATATCAAAAATATTTTAGTTTTATGATTTCCTACGGAGTTCAAAATCTCGAAACCAGGTGGAAAGTAAAAAAAAGAGTTTCTTAACACTAGATTTTCTTTGCGTGCCCTGCTATATGCGGAATTTATAGAAGGCACAAGCGAGAAACAACGTAAAGCTAAAAAAAAGTAAAGTTCCAAACTGTCGTTTGTCTCGATTTGAGCTAACAACTTTATTTATAAAAGGAGGAAAACGTTGTTAAAGACGTTAAACTTTTAAAAATATTACTTAGTATAACATATCGTGTTGAGTGGCAGAACTTAACGCCGCGCTTTGTCTACCAAAGCACGGAAATGAAACTAATTAAATATGATCAACCTCACAGCCCCAAAACGGCCTCACTACATATTTAAAAATGAAGTAACCTCCATTAAAATATAAATCATCACTAAGCACAAACTACGCAAGCTTTATTTAACTCCAAATTAATATAATTTCAATATACAAAGTGTTTTTGATCAACATTTACCTTACGTTACGGTAGGAGCGTGTATGTACTCGCGTAATATTAGCTCATAGCTTACTATCTCATTATGTGCCATACCAACTGTATCACAGGACACGGAAATATGTAGAGACGTACGTTTATTTAAAATTTAAATCTAGATATTGCATGTGGAATGGCGTAACTCAACGCTGCAGTTTTTGTATCAATGGAAATTAAAATTATTTAAATGTGATCATTCCCTTGAATGATGAAAAGATTATTGCTTATATAATATATAATATTATTTAAGAATTCAATTTCGACAAATCTGCCGATATTTTTTATGATGTTGTTTTAGGCAATATGTTATGCTTATGGTTAAATTATTATATATATTTCGTGGCGTAGTGCCACATTACCTGACTGTAAGCGTGCAGCTTGTGTGTTCGATTCGCACTATTAATACATATTTACAAAAAATACATATAACAATAGCTATTTAATAACTACTCTATTCCACTCCTTGTACAACAAGCTCGCAAAGTACCCTCATAACGCCGCCCAATAAACCTGATTCCTTTGTGAACGACAATTTGTCATCCATTATATTATCCGTCCCCCGTCCCGGCTGAAAACATGTTGTTCAAGTGCCGGCACGCTCCGAAAAAAACAATTAAATATTTTATCTGTGCTAATGTCATTGATGTTTGACATGAAGGGTGATGGCGGGCTTTTTATTTTTTATTTTTACATTTCATTAAAATGTTATTTGGAATTATTTCAGATAATTGTGTGTTAGTATTCTTATTTTAATAAGCGTTTGTATTTGATTATTATTTTAATAAGCGTTTGTGGAAGCCATATTGTCGCAGTGGAACATTGTCGATAAACGCAATGATTACCGATTCAATGCCCACTCTAAAGTATAAATTATTTTCATTTACCGGCTGTAATAAGTACTAAGTGCGGAGGGTAAGTTAATCTTTGCCTACCCTATATATGTATAAGATCGAATCTACAGCCATCACGACAACACTCCACAACTGCGCCTCAACGGTGTTTAAAATAATTGTATTGTTACCAACATGATAGCACCTGCTATTATACAATTAATAATATAAGGGACCAAACCATTACAACGATAACAAATATAATCATAAATCATTGCAAATTGCCTCCCTTATGGCTTATATACTGTTATTCGATGTCGCAGTAAATGAAAACGTGGAAGAGAAAGTGTGGAAGGTGGTATTTTAAACTATTATTCAATTTTTTTTTATCTTGCGAAAATAATGTAGAATTTAATGTATTTATGGCCCGTATTTATAAATCACTTTCAACTCTGAGATCGATCTTGACACGCCGTGTTCATTCATAGATTACAATTGAAGAGTGAAACGGCATCTCAAGATCGACTTTAGAGTTGAGAGCAGTTTATAAATACGGGCCCAAAGTCTCATCAAGTTCATCAAAATTCATTCTCTGCGTGCTTTGGGGGCATTGCGTTGGCCGGGTTGGTCATCACTACACCCCCCTTATGACCTCACATACTGTTTTTAATTTTTAGCTTCATGCTGTATAGAGTATATGTCAGGGTAGGCAGAGGGAACCTAATGCTAAGCCACTCCGTTGGAGTTAGAGACATTGCGTGTTGAGTGGCGGAACTCAACGCAGTATTTTATCTATTACCACAGTGAGTAAATGATTATAATTACTTAAAATGCTTTTATTAGGTCGAGCTGTATAACTATGTAATAAAATCTACGAATCTGAATTACAAACACTTCTAATGTTTGTATCATTATGAAACTTGGCAATTATATGTAGCTTAGATGACAATACAATATTATGGTACCATCGATGGAATCGAAAGACGATTGGAATAAAAAAAATAAGATGAAATTTAATTATTTATAGACAAATCATCAACCGTGGGATGCTGTCATGGCGTAGAGGTACAACTGCGACTGCAAGCGCGACGGTTGTGGGTTCAATTCCCACTCCAGGGAATGAAATATTTAATATTTTAGATTCCTCTCTCTGATAGCTAGGCAAACCGCGGCGTTGAAATCAGCCACTCAACACTCAATGTCTCAAGAGTAAGTAAGTTTGGGAAACGGAAGTGTCAGAATGGAGAATGGAGTATTTTAACATTATATTCCCAAGTTTCCTCTGCCTACCCTTTATGTGCGTGATACACCTTAAAGTTATAAAAAAAGTCAACTAAACCATATTTATAAAATATATGAAACAATATAATTTCGTGTTTCGTAGCTCTCGTGTTTATTCGCAGATCATATTTTTGGTGGTAAAGAGCCGCGGAATGCAATAATCACCGGCCACTGCTAGCGGACGGTGTTGCCATGTTCATATGAATACCCTTTGTCGAATGTAACTTGGATAACAAAAATAATAAAAATATATATTACATTGTTACTCATAACATAATAACAAAAAGTATTTAAATATTTTTCCTGCGTAAGAATCGGTCCCGTAACCATGTTGGGCTTACCCACCGAGGATTCCGTATCAATTTCAGGATTGTAGGTCAATGGAAAGTACAACTTACAAAAGTTGACCAATTTATCTTATCTATTATATTTATCTGCTGACATATGCACTCATCGTCACTCGTTCCTTTTTTGGGAACTGAACTACAAATATAAGTTTGTAATGTATTTTTTCAATTAAATAGAATCTATAATTTTTCACTTATAGAATTCTTTTCCTTATTAAGTTATCATTGAGTTAATTTATTATTTTATTTATATAAACACCTGCAGTCCTGGTAGGTATAAGGTACTTGCCGTTGGCGGCCTGAATTCAAATATTTACTATGTAGGGTGACTCTGAGACGTGATGGTGGAAAAAGACGTGTTCCATGGTTTTATTGTATAGAGAAACAAAATAATTCTATCTATAAGAAGAATATTATTTTTACAAACTTCGGCGTCGTGTGACATTTTTTAGCCTCACACCGCATGCCACTTACAACAAGATAGGCGAAGGGAACCTAGTTAAGGTTGCTCGGGGGACGAGGTATCCACTCGGGAAGCATTCTCGTAATTTTCGATACACTAAATGTTGAGGGCCGTAACTCAACGCAGCGCGTCACATTTCAAAAAATATAATAATTCCTTAATAATGGGGAATTCTCCCAACTCTAAATAATGGCAACACTGCGGTATGCTTTGTGCGGGCGGTATTATTGAATGTTTTTATTATTACCGGCTGGCGGCTACATCAAAGCGCGCTTATGAAATATTCGCGTTTGATGTCGAACAATAACTATGTCCAAATTAAATTATTAAACTCTTTCATAATTTTCTCCTGTGCTTACATTGTTTAGGTTGCGGGATGGTGGTGCTAGATTTAATTCTCACTTATCCTAGTTATTAAATAAATAAATCAGCTTCACGCACACAGCAGGGTAGGCAGAGGGAACCTAGTTAAGACACTCCGTTCCCCACTTTCTGCCGAATTCTGGAGGCATTGCGTGTTGAGTGGCAGAACTCAACGCCGTGCTTAACCTCGGCACCAGAGCGAAGAAATGGAAATAAAAATTTAAATAAATATTTCATCTTCTCGAGTGGGGATCGAACTCACAACCAGTCGGTTTTACAGTCACACCTCGTGCCGCTGCGCCACGACTGGCCTCGTTATTATTAATTAATTGATATATACATATTATAAAGGCCAGTCGTGGCGCAGTGGCAAAAAGTATGTAAGCGCGATATATTGTGGGTTTGGTTCCCACTCGGGGAAATGAAATATTTATTGTTTTCATTACTTCGCTCTGGTGTCGAGGCAGAGCACGGTGTTGAGTTACGTCACTCAACATGCAATGCTTAAACTCAACAAGCACTGCTTCTTTATTATATTTTTTTTATGTTTTCAAGGAAAACATAGATAACGTCACAGATATCCTAAGCAAGAACACTTATTTCTTAATATTATAAACTAGCGTTTGTGTCTACCTTCGCTACCATGTACAAATAGAAAGAATTAGGAGGAAATCAATTTATGTCGTGAAGCCGTCGTGGTGCAGGGGCGCGACAGTTGTGGGTTCGATTCCTACTCGGGGAATGAGATATTTAATATTTCCATTATCCTCGCCCTGGTAGCGAAGCAAAGCGCGACGTTGAGTTGACGAATACCGCAAGAATTCGGCGGAAAGTGGAGAACGGAGAATCTGAACACTGGGTTCCAAAGTTCTCCCTCCCTGCTCTACTATGTGCGGGATCAAAAAGAAATAATTGAGTATGACACAAATTAAGTACGGCAGCTATCTTTGACCGAGGGTGGCTTATAACGAAACGATTAAAGTCATGTTATATGGCCTATAACCTTCCTATTGGACTATATAACTTAAAAAAGAAATTTTCATGTAGTTCCTGAGATTAGCGCGTACAGCCAAACATACTCTACAGCTTTATAATCTTAGTAAAGATTCAAACATTAAACGTAATGGCTGCCACTATAAAGTAAACTGAAGTGTCATAAACACGTGCACGTTACTAAATTAAATTGTTAATATGATACAATGATAACCTCCGACGTTCTCCCTACAACGGGACCTATAAATATCCGTCTCTTTTATAACAGGGGTGGATTTAGAAAGTTTTTTTTGTTATTTAATGGGTATAAAGGAGGATATTGCGAAAATTATTGCCAGCATATTTGTTTCTTAATATTTTTTTTTATGTTTCGCTTAACTGAGCGACGAACATAATTTCTATGGATGGAGTTGAATCAAACATTAAGTTCTCTTCATTTCTCCTGCCTCACGATGGAGCTGGATAAAAGCTAATGGAACCTTAAGCGTGTTTTTATATTTAGAAAGTAATTTACTTAATTGTATAGAATAATAAAGGCGTTTAAAACAATAGAATATAGAATTCCAAGTACGGCCCTGAGGTATAGGAATGTGAAGTATTCAAATTAAAGCGATAGGGACCTTTATACTATTTATTCGGTCCAAAACTTGCCGATTCTATCGCGATCTCATAAAATAGGCTGAAATGAAAATGTTAATAATATATTCTATTGTAATATATGCAAATTTTATTAGGGAAAAATATATATTTTACTTAAAACATGTTTTTTTTTTTTTAAATAAAAATCAGCTTCAGTTTGTTCACTGTGGTGGTTCACATATTTTTCCCACTAGAGATAATAAAAATATGTGAAATTACATATTTTCATTCTCTTTAGTAGAAATTGAACCTATAATAGTTGCGTTTACAGTCCAAAGCTGTGTCGCAGCACCACGGAAAAAGTATTTTTTCTTTCCCAGGTATGGAATAACACCTTAAAAATCTAAAAAATATTTATATTTAACTATTTTGATTAGTAGTGATTTAAAATATATCTAAATATTATTACTAAGAGTATTGCTACTTTCTGCATTGTTGTATACAGTACAAATTCAGACGAATCAACAAAAAAATACTTTATATTAAAATAAAATAAAAAAGTGATACAATAATGTGAAATAAAAAACGATAAAATTAAATTTAAATAATTGTAAGTATATTTTTCAAATAGAATAGAATATAATTATAGCTACGGTACATTTTTTTAATGTAACTAAAATAACCACAAGTTCACTCTCCCGACAATGGGGGTATCTAGGAATATATCTGGACTCTCTGGATCTTTTAATTTTTTCTAGACAATTTTTTGTTAGTAAAATTTCTGGGATGGGCGCAATACTATTCTGGTATGGGCACGGAGCACGCTTCGCACTTTGTACGTGACACATTCTATGTGCCCAAGGTAACTCCGACCGTAAGTGTAGTGGGTTATATGAATACGATTTATGTTATCTAATATAACTTATAGCCTTCCTCGTAGTAGTTCTACAGATTTGTCTCCTCTTACAGTTTTATTATATTTATAGATTACCATATAAAGGGCAAGTGTGTGTGGTTCCGTAACTCAAAGAAGGTATCAAGCTGAAATTAATATCAAATATTTAATAATAAATAGAAATTAATATACAAACATAAAGCTTTCGAATTAATGGAATTAAATGATACGATACGTTTATGCATCGCTTTGCTGTATTTTGTAAAACATTCGCGGTATAATCATAATCTACTTCACGTGGATGGACCTACAGTTACGAATTTTGGCACGAAGTGCAACAACTTACAATATAAGTTACTTAGTAATACAATATAAGTAAGAAAAAGATCGAATTTTAATGGATATTTCAAAGAAAAAACAATCACAAACGTAATAAATTCCATATAAAAAGTATGTATAGACTCGTAAATTTAAGTTTGTCAATTATTATAAATTGTACTTTTCGTTGACCTACAATATTGAAATTATCAATTTCAGTAGGCCCAATTTTTTCTAAAATGAGTGGAAATGTCTTAAAATTTGATTATTTTCGCCAGTCCTGCGATAGCCTTTCTTATTTTACAGCCAAATGATGTAATGTAAAACTCTATGATAACACTTTCATATTACACATGTTTTTACTATAGCGCATAGGAAACTAGTTTTAAAATACTCTGTGGCGGAACACAACGTCCTGCTTTAAGAACGAGGGATTAAAATATTAAGTATTTCATTTCTCGAGTGGAAATCAAACCCACAACCTGTCGCGTTTACAGTCGCAAATTTGTGCCCCTGCACCACGATAGGCCTCCTACATTCATTATATTCATATATTCTTGACACCATACTGATAAAAATAACACACTTTTTTTTTATAATAAAAACATTTTTTATATTTTTATTAATTACATGCACTAATAATCATCGTTTATGTAGGGAGCGGCGTAAATCTCTTATTACTACTTAATAGCCACCCGCTCGCGGCTTCGCCCGCTTGCACTACTTAAATACTAAGGGAAATTTGCCAAAATATTATAACTGCATTTAAATCGATTAATTAGTTTCTAAGTTCAACGCACAAACGCGCGGAACTCGTCGCTGCGCCTATTTAGGCGTATCGAGGAAAGAAAAATAAAACATGTCTTATTTAAAGCTGTGTACTAAAACAGGGGAAACTGTGTAGGAATCGAACTTACAACCGTCGCATTTTTAGCAGAAGATTGCGCATTCAACGCAATTTTAAAAGTGTTTTTAATTTTTTTTTGTACGATAATTGTAGATTAAAATACAACTAAGGATTTTTTCTGCCAAGGAAATGAATAAGAAAATAAAACAAAATAGAGAAGGGCAATAACGTTTATTAAATTCAAGACAAAATTGGAATATATTCGAATTAAACAATCGATTCTGACATATTTTTTTAACTATATACAATTTTATAAATAAGAATAACAATACATTTTATTTATATAGAAACTTAAACATAAAAATCGATTAATTCACAAATAGAGTAATGTAAGAATCGATTCTAACAACATCTAGAAGATTTAAAATTAATAATAAATAATAAAAATCGATTAATTATAGCTGTTTTGTAATCTTATATTGTACATAAATAATACTATACATTACAATTCCTATATATCCATCTCTTTTATAATCACCATAATAATGTATGCCATCTTTCTCTCATATTGGGAAAGAAAGAGATAGAAACTTATAGTATTAAAGATTAAATTTGCTGAAGACTTAATATTTGTAGTAAATATAAAAATGAAATTCTTTATTTTAGTAAGAAATATTGTTAAGTAACAAAAGTTAGAGTGTTAAACTTACTTATATTAATATTTTAATGTATTTTAAGTTTCATTTCTTATTAAAAAAACCGGACAAACGCGAGTCGGGCTCGCCCACCGAGAGTTTCATACAAAAATTGGAGGTCTCGAGCTTTTTCCAGAAATTCAAGCCTAGCTTAGCTAGAGCCCTCTCATCTGATACCTCACTTGAACTAGCGGCTTTAATATCAAATTTTAACTCTAAGACTAAGACCCTTTTAAGGTTATCATTTTTTAGGTTTTAACCACAAATATATAGTTTTCAGATTTTTTCCTGAACTAGTACTACCTAGAGTAGATGTTAGCTGCCAAATTGCATAATTCTAGGTCAACCGAGAGTACCCTATTAATTTCATATATGATATAAACAGCCATATCTTTTTTTTAAATAAATGTAGATTTTTTTTTAGCAAAAGCATGGGGGCGTAGATAAGAGTATATGGTTTGAATTTCAACTCGATATCTCCAAGCGTTCCTGAGATAAAGGCTCCTGACAGACAGACAAACAGACAGACAGACAACTAAGTGATCTTATAAGGATTTCTTTTGTCCTTAAAAGCTATGGAATCCTAAAATTCAAACAAAAAAATCATTTCTAAATTCTCCTACATTCAAAAATGTTACAGAATACTTTAGTATTAAACTACACTATATCTCTTATAAATGCAACATCTCTTGTTATATATTTCCCATTAAAATTAAAGCTGTGTGTGTCATAGCAGCAGTAATCGAACCCGCGCCTCTTGTATATTGTTGTACATATTGTATGTGCTTGTATTTTGTCTGCGCTAAGTATTACTTTCTTTCTCATTAGGTTTTGCTATCTCTATCTCTCTCTCTCTCTCTCTCTCACACACACATCCTTATCTATCTCACTCATCTTTTACAATATCTATCTCACTCATTCAACTCGTTCTATCTCTTTCTCTCCCATTTTATTTCGCCATGTCTATCTCTCTCAGGCGGCACACACTGTAACATCCAAGGGTTTCAAATCGAGTTGTACATCTTCAGATTGTAGCTCTGTCACTATTTCGCGCAACCTATTTGAAAAAAAAAATACAAAAATATATTATTGAAATTAAAATGAATATGTAAAGTTAGTTTATTATAACACCATTGGCAAATTTTTTTTTCTATATCGTCTTTATTTTAGCTTCGCGGTCTATCCCACAATAGCATATAGAAACCTATTGGGAAGAAGAAACAATTCCAGTCGAAATAAAAATATTTTATTTCCTCGAGTGGGAGTCGAACCCACAACCATCACGTTTTTAGACACTGTATTTATGCACATATACATAATATTTCTATTATACTAGGGACATACAGTGCGCAGCTTATGCGCTTATTTAAACTTATTATATTATACAAATTTTGTTTACATAAATTGTAGCCTATGTAAAAATTTGTTAAGTAACTCATGAGTTATTCTGATATACGAGTATAAGCTATATTAATATAAAGTTTCATATCAAAGTCCGTGCAGTGGTCCCGTCCGTTCAGTTGTTATTAAGCTCCATACCTTATCCGCATATAGTAATAAATATGAGCCAGAGCAAAAAAATAAATATTTTAACCACCGATTAGGAATCAAACCTACAATCATTTACATATTTAATTATCCTACTCATTCTACTAACATTATAAATATGTAAGTTCAACTTACATATTTAACACTCAACACCAGAGCGAAGAAATGAAAATATAAATGTAAATAAAAATTAAATATTTTTCTCGAGTGGGGATCGAACCCACAACTAGTCGATTTTACACACTTTTTGCCCCTGCGCCACGACTGGTCTCTAACACACACAAGATTTTGTATTGATTGACTACAATATTACAATAAGTAGAAGCGGGCGAAGCCGCGTGGGTCGCTAGTAAACAATATTTTCGCTACAGTTAATTCATTACTCACTTAGCCAACTGACTCGGTGTGACGTATATAACATCCTCTTGCGTCGGTTCCGGAGCGGGATACTTGATGGTTCCGATGTCAACTGCTTTTGACGATAATGCCTTTGAAATAAACGTTTTTATTAGTTCAAATGAGAGTTTACTCATACTCAGAGACGGTAATTAATATTTAATTGAGATTAAATTGACTTATTGAGCAGCTATAAGTCGCAATTTTTAATAATTGAAAATGCATTTTTTTATATTATGTATACGATTTTCTGAGGCAACAAGACACATTTAAATAAAATGATACAGCTAGCAATTCAATGATGATACATCTCTGTTTTTCATACTTCGTCAAATTAATAAAATATGTAAATATTAAGAAATTGTTTTTTTTATATTCACGCTGTATTCACGCATATAGCAGGGAAGGTAGAGAAAACCGAGGTACACCCTCGTTACCAATATGAAAAAATTTAAATAAAAATTTAATTCCCCCGAGTAAGAACCAAATTCACAAACATCGCGTCCTCCGAACCAACACTCGCTTGCATGATATTAAAAAAAAATAAAAACTTACAGCTGTCAACTCCGGCGCAGGGAATTCTGTAAAATCGGCTTCAATACAACGCCACGGACGATGTAGAGATACTAAATTACGAACTTCAGCTTGCAGGTTGAATAATTTCTCCTAAAAAATTATAAAAAAAATACATAATTATATATAAAATATAGATAATAATGTATATTAAAATATAACATGTATTTCAACTGTAAATCGAACCCACTATACATGTAAAAGTTATGAAAAGTCATGTTTTTATAAATAAATTTATATTATAGTATATTTTTACTGGATAACCTAGCATTAGGACAATTAATGCTTTACGTTAGAGGAAGGAAAGTTCTGGACTTTAGCTCTGAATAGCTACGTTGGTGTAAATAATTGTCACCTTTACGGTGGTTTTCATATCTTTGTGGTAGATTGGCGGTGACCTACTAAGTGTTCGAAATGTCGAATTTACAAGAATATATAATACTGAATATACGCGATTAATCTTGTTTAAGAATTTCATGTACAAAAGGCTTACCTCCAATCTCTTTCTTATCTCTCGCTGTTTCTCCTTATGTTGTTCTAAAGCTTTAGGGTATTTGCTTAAATCTTCTGGGAATTTGACCAAACCTGATTTAGCTACAAAGAGCGTCCATTCCTGTAAATAAATAAAAAAATATAATAAGATTAGTATTAAGTCTTTATGCATACTTATGAGAAGACCTTCTGGAATGCGTCGAAAAAAAATATTATTTATACAAACTTGTAGGAACTTAATCAGATAAGAATAGAATTTAACTTAAAAAGTTTTGTCCAACATTTTGATTATGGCAGGATATTGTACGCCAAACATGCCAAAATTATACTAAAAATATAACTTAACTTAGCTTCACGCTTTATCTCTAGTACGGTACGGTACGGTACGCCAAAAATATAACTACATCTATATAAGTCTAGTTATAAATAATGTCAATTAAAAAAATAAGTAAGCAATGAATTAGATAACAAAAATCCGAACCATATATCCGCAGTAACCAAGCAGTGGTGCACGGTACTCACGGTCTGCAGCTGCAGCAGCTGGTGCTCGAGCAGCGCGGCGGCGCGGCGGCGGCGCGCGGCGGCGGGCGCGGCGGGGTGGTGCAGCGGCCGCAGCGCGCGCAGCAATGTATTAGAGTATTAGTTCCGGAGTGTATTGACAGTACTCACGGTCTGCAGCTGCAGCAGCTGGTGCTCGAGCAGCGCGGCGGCGCGGCGGCGGCGCGCGGCGGCGGGCGCGGCGGGGTGGTGCAGCGGCCGCAGCGCGCGCAGCAATGTATTAGAGTATT
>DWQW01004050.1:0-20837 GCA_018249695.1 Heliconius erato demophoon | reverse complement strand
TGAGTTCTGCCACTCAACACGCAATGCCTCCAGAATTCGGCAGAAAGTGGGGAACGGAGTGTCTTAATACTAGGTTCCCTCTGCCTACCCTGCTGTGTGCGGGATACAGCGTGAAGCTGATTTATTTATTTTTATAATTTATTTAAAATTAAAACGTCTGAACTAGAGTTAGCAGTCTTATAGTTCAAAATTATTTGGAATATTTTAATTACTGTAATAACTAAATCCTCAAACCCCTAAGGTTCAAACATTTTGCGCCGACATTTTTGTTTGCTATATTACAGTTCCTTTTATGAAAGTAAATTACTAAGAATAGCGATCTACTTTATATTTAAAAATATGCGATGGCGTCATTACTGCCATTGAAAATTATATAAAGTGAGATTCATCATTATAATTATAATATTTTTATCTACTTTTTAAAGTGTGGCTATAAAGCTTTGGGAACGATTACTTAAACATCTTATTTGCGTATATTAGCTCATATAATGAAATCGTAACGGATCGGTGTCTGTACATCGAGGATATATAAGATTCATTGAAAATATATTAAAAAAATTCAGAAACGGCTTAACCGAATTAATTTATGTTTTCACTCTTGTATTTTGGAAAGTTTCCTTTTAGTGTAGGTTTTATTTCAATTGGCTTTTAAATAGAAAAGTTATACCATTTTAAAGGATGTTGCTCGACAATTGCTATGTATAAATGTTTTATTGAATTATCTGACACTTTATTTTTCAAAATAGGTATATATTATGTTTATATAAACGATATTAAAACTAAAGTAATACGGCTTAGTAAATTAATTATAAGGTGTAGTTTAAGCGGGCGAAGCTGCGAGTGGGTCGCTAGTAATGTAATAACGACGAGGAAGCCGGCGTGAGTGTTAAGTAATATAGAAACGGTAGCGGTTACGACCCCTTTGGGTAATTTTTAATTATAGATGCAATGTGTATTTGTAATAATGAATATATTAATCAAATGTGTTACACTTACTTCATCAAACTAATCTAATTGTGTTCTAATACTAATAGTTTACTGTGTATTTACTCGTGATTTGGATTTGGACCTACAAATTGAAGATATATCTCGATTTTATATGTTAGTTAAATTTTTGGATATCTTTTATGTTGATGTCCTTTTCTGAAAAAAAAAATAGATATAAATTAAAATTAAAATTAAATTAAATTAAATTAGCTTCACGCTGTATCCCGCACACAGCAGGGTAGGCAGAGGGAACCTAGTGTTAAGACACTCCGTTCCCCACTTTCGGCCGAGTTCTGGAGGCATTGCGTGTTGAGTGGCAGATATAAATTTGTTGTGCGAAAAAAAGAAAGTCTAGTTTTACAAAGGTAATACAATAATTATACAAATTGCCGATAACACATGGAGTTACTAGTTTTTCTTAATGTGCTTTTCCTTTAATATTATTGTTCTATATAAATATGGCATTCTTTTAGTTGTCTTGCTCCTCATTGTTTTAACAAAACTATAACTTGAGCCTATATTGATATTAACGTTGAAATTAAAATATTGTTATTATGAGGATAATTAAAAAGACCTCTAGAATATTTATAATATATATTATGCTAAATCTTCTATTTATAACGTGTATAGAAAATACAGAATAATTAAATATTTCTCTAAATATAATCTTAATGTTAGATTCGTCTGCATTACATAGCGCTTCAAATGAAGCAATAAAGCTAGCGTGAGCAAATCGCGCCTTAGCGTGCCGTAGACCTACAGTCAGTGCGCGATGTAATGCTCTTGTCGATGGTTGCGGTTTATATACCAATTTCCTGTTCCATTTTTGAATTCGCAATTTTTCTTTTTTTTTCTCTTAAAATTCGTGGTTAAGGCTGAACTCAATTGTTCCTTTATACAGTACTAGTGTAGCTGTTATAAGAACTGCTTGCTTGTGATGTGTATTTTTTTTTGTTTTATGTTAAAGTGTTAATTTAAGGAATAAATTTAGATACTTAAAAGAGGTAAATTAATGTTCTTTTGTTTATATTTTAGTAATTGTTTATTGTATTTTCATTTTATTTGATTCCTGAATTTGTAAATAACACAAGATAACATAAAAGTATTTTCTTCTAGTAACTCTAAGTTTTAAAGATTGACAAACTTTTGCTTTACAAGGATTATTTTAAAAAAAATCTTAGATTATTAGCTTTTATAAAATTTATAGATAATAATACCTTTTTACAGAAAGCGTGCAAAAAATATTAGATCTATCTTTTCACGCAAAAAAATAGTTAAAGTCAAATAGAAGAAATCTTTGTTGCTACATTTCAATCAATATATATTTCAATCAATAATAGTTTTACTTCAACAGAAAGATTGCATCGGCATCTACGAGACTTTGATTTAATGGCTATCGATTTTCCGCCCACTACACGATAATAATTAATGTCGGATGTTTCAGAACGCACAATACGTACAAATAGAAGAGAATTGAGATTACAATGATTAAAATTAAAGTGTTATAACATTTAAGTTATTACTTAAATATTTTTACAAAAGATGCTTTTTTTATAATTTGTTATAGATGACATACAATTAAAATGTGATATTGAACTTAATTTATGTTATTTGCGTACATTTTGGTCAGTCGTGCCGCAGGGGCACAAGCGTGTGACTGTAGACGCGACAGATTGTGGATTCGATTCCCACTCGAAATAATGAAATATTTAATGTTTTCATTTCTTCGCTCTGGTAAAGAGGCAAGGCGCGGCGTTGAGTTCCACCGCTCAGTAGGTGATGCGTCCAGAAATCAGTGGAAAGTGGATAAAGGAATGTTACTGATAACACTAGGTTCCCTCTTCGTACCCTGATATAAGCGGGATATAATGTGAAGCAGTATTTATAATGGTATTAAGATTTCTGGCCACGCATTAATGTATGTAAATAATCAGAGTAATATAATAAAAAGTAATCAAATGTCTGCCTTTTTCCGTTATATACAATACCAAAATAAAAACTGATCAAAGACATTTGCGTCTAAATGGTTTTTGAATCGGATTATAATTACATACTACCTCAATACAATGTTGGGATTTAAAAGCGCTCTATAACATTTAATTATACCTTTGTTTCATAAAGTTATATGAGTAAGTACGTTTTGTAAATAAAAAACTCAATATTTTTATAAATGCTTTCAGACATTTTCAACAATTTTGAAGTGTCCACACTTAGGAAAGAAAAATACTTTTTAGAAAAAGTATAACAATTTGAACAGAACGGCATTTAAACCTGTGCCTCTTGAAAACCGTTCAAGCGCTCTGACCGCTAAGCCATACGTTCTCACGTATTACGTACATTCAAATTTTTATATGTTTTCTAAAAATCTTTCAGACATGCTTGATGTTTGATAACTCTATAAGAATCTATCTAGAAGATTTTTTTTGCTTTCTCTCTATCCAGCATAGTAAAAGATACAGCGTGAAGCTAAAAAACAAAAAATATTGACAGAACTGAAGAGCTTTCTTTGTCGTACGTAAACGAGATAAATAAATGAAAATAATCTATTTCCCCTAGTGAGGATAGAACCCACAACTATCGCTTTTGTATAATGGCAAAAAGTTGAAAAATATATATCTCCAATGTAAAAAGCTAGTAAAAGATTCTGTATTCGATTTTTTTTTGTATAAGAGTCCACTTTCGCTACTATTTCTATAGTTCAATACACTCTTACCGACTATTGTTTGGGTGAGATTTTATCGCCAGAAATGTAAATCGTTTCTTTCTAGGTCACAAGTATATTACGTCTGTCGATTGTATGGAAATGACCCGAGGTCTGAGGGCTTTGTTTTACAGGGCATTGGTATATGGGGCTTCAACCCTTATGGGTAAAACTGTTATCGTCCCCGTACTGGTACTATGTGTGTCATTTGATAATTTTGTTTATTCTTGATTCACAGTTTTTAATATGCAGTAGGTAAAAGACATGAAAGCTATGTATATGTATTTTCTGGAAAAAGGTAGTTTCAATTTATTTTCAGGGTTTCGTACCTTTTAAGGAAAAAAGGAACCCACATAAGATCATTTTGTTTTCTGCCTGTCTGTCTGTCAAGAGCCATAATCTCAGGAACGCTTGGAGGTATCGAGTTGGAATTTAAACCATATACTCATATCTACGTCCTCATAATTTCCTATAAATAAAGTATTTCTACATTTATTTAAAAAAAGATATTGCCGTTTTTAAAAGGTCCATATTTAAAATTAAGTGATTACTATAGAATTTAAAAATATCAGCATCTAATTAATATGCATGCTTATAATATAATAGCGCCGTAAAATTTCATTTATTAAAAAAACATGTTAACTCTCTATTTTAACATAACAAGACTAAAATACCAGTGTCGCTACATAATTATCGTTTCTTTTAATAAAAAACTATATAATTGTTCTACACTACAATATACTTAGAAATCTGTCAAGCGAGTAATTTGGCTATTATCTTCATCTAGAGAAAGATATAATATCAAAGGCTTTTCGGTTCTTTGTTTTCTTTTTTCTTCCAGTTTTATATGAGGTCGTCAGACAGCATTTGAATGAGTATTGTGGGTTCGATCCTCACTTGGGGGAATAACGTTTAAATAATGTTTAAATTATTTCCATTTTTCCACTCTGTTAAACAATTATGTCGTTGAGTTTCGCCACTAAACGAACTAACTAAACTATCTTGCAATAATGAAAAATGTGTACAAGTTAAGGTTCTATTAGAAATTAAGAAAAAAAACATTTTTAGGAAACAATTTTTTCCGTAATTTGCTTGTTTCTACAAGCAAATCCAATATATTATGTAAGTCTTTAACAAACAATGTTTTGAATATTAATAATTTAGTTTTATATTTTATTTATAGGTCAAAAACAGTGACTAAAGTTTATATTTGATCTGGTATAAATATTTCTTAGAATATGTACTTATATTTCAAAATGTTCATGCGTTTTGGTTTTTCTTTTGATTTAATGAGTTAAAATGATAGGTTTATAGCGTTTACCTACTGATTCACCACATTTGATATAAGTAAGATTTGTTGTATCTCTGTATATAGACACTATCCTGTGAGTAGTTTCCAAGTTTAGACTGTTCAAATTGCAAAAAATATATTAAAAACTTATGACAATAGTATTTATCATTATGCAATAAACAATGAACAATAACTTAAGTTAATAAATACCACCGACTGTAAAAAGTATGATTTTAATATCTTCAAAATACAATGAACATTGCATTTTTTTCCTTTATTTCTATATACGTTGTTAATAAATGCATGTATTAGGTATACTAATTTACAGGTTATGAATTATTTGGAATATAAAAAAAAAATTAATATAAATTGCGGGTTTGAATGAGTTTATTAAATTATTTGTTTATAAATAGTTCTTTTTTAGCTGCACGTTGGATTGGTCCTCACATGGGTAGGCAGGGGGAATCTGGGAACTTAATGTTAAGACACGACACGACACGACTCGAGTGGTAATCGAATCCACAACCTATCTGCCTTTACGGTTGCACGCTTGAACCCCTGCGCCACGACTGGCCTCAATTTAGCCGAACTATTAATACTATAAATAGTTATAATATAAATAATTCCCATACCCTGGTATAGACCAGGTTCTTGTAACAATTATACTTTGTAGACGACAAAGACGACCTTGCTTGTTAAACGAAGACGTGATGTCATCACTCATGTGAATCCTTTTCGTTTTGGTGTTTTTAATTGCCATTGTTATAATTAACAAAATAAATTATTTATATAAAGAAATTTTATATAAATGTGTTTTAGCGTCACGCTATATCCCGCTTAGACAGAGGAGCCTAGTGTTCGTTTAACTTAATAAAAATTAAGATATATTAGGCCAGTCGTGGCGCAGCGGCACAAAGTGTGCCTGTAAAACTGGAGAGACTGGTTGTGGGTTCGATCCCCACTCGAGGAGATGAAATATTTACACTTAAATTTATATTTCTATTTCTTCGCTCTGGTGTGGCAAAGCGCGACGTTGAGTTCTGCCACTCAGCACGCAATGCCTCCAGAGTCCGGCATAAAGTGGGGAGAGGAGTGTCTTAACACTAGGTTCCCTCTGCCTACACTGCTGTGTGCGGGATACACCGTGAAGCTGATTTATTTTATTTTTAAGATATATATTCTTTAAACAAAACCTAAATATACTTATTCAACCTAAGCATTGGGGTCCAGTCGTGGCGCAGGGGTATAAACGTGCAGCTGTAGAGGTGATAGGTTATGGGCTCGTTTCCCATTCGAGGAAATGTTTATATTTAATATATTTCCTCGGCCGGTAACGAGGCAAAGCGCGGCATGAGTTCCGCCACTCAATACGCGAAGCCTCCAGAATTCAGCAAAAAGTGAGGAACAAGATCGGAGAGTCGAACACTAGGTTCCCAGGTTCCTTTTGTCTACCCTGCTATGTGCGGGATACAGCGTGTAGTTAAGCATTGAATATGTCAAAAGTATTAATAAAAAAATAAGTAGATCATTATAAAAAAATCTAAGCTACTTTGAAATAAAAGCTTAAAGTTAATTCACAATTATCTAGACATTGCGTGTTAAATGGCGTAACTCGACGCCGCGTTTTACCTTATCACCAAAGCGAGGATATGAAAAAAATTACCCTGACGGGAACCGAACCGACAGCATATTCATAATTAATATTAATTAAATTATAATGAGCATCATTTAAAATGTCGGAAGCGGATTCACTCTGTAATTACTCTGCCTGTGTGTCGGTTTAATACATTTAATGGCGACAAATCACGCATCTGTTCACAGCCTATACCTACAGTTAACAGTGAAAACGTGGATTTGCATGTCCGTCAGGTCAACGACCCCAGCTTACATAATAATTATTATAATAAATAATTATATAGGTTATTATATATGCTATATGATTATAGTGATGGTTCATTTTAATTATAGACGTGTTTTATTATGATGTTTTTGTTAGCAATGTGGCTTTGTTATACTTGTCGGTAGTTATTTTTTTATTTTTCCTAATTTAATTATTTATTGAATTTAATATTTAAATTAGAAATACTACTGTACTCAACAAAATCAGTCATTTTTGTTGTTTAAAGTTGTGTTACAGGATTAAATATTAAGTATGTATTATGTATCTATGAACTGTGATATATAAACTTTCCTCATAAATCAGTAATTAGTGAAAACTTCATCAATGCCTGTTGCGTAATTTATAAAGTCATAACCAATACATTAACAAGACGGTACTTCCCTTACACCTTTCTATGTTTGTTTGATTTGTTTTGTTATTTTATTTATATATTTTTTTTGTTATGTTCCTCATTCCAAACCAATACTATTTTCGCTTTTTTAATCTTAGACTTCAGCCAGAAACCTAATGTCGGTCCAATGAAACATAAAATATATATTATAAATACACCACACAACAATGAAATATGCCTAATAATTAATATTAACAACCATATATTTCACATGACGAAGAAAGTCACAAATGTATGTAAAATTACGACTATTACAGACTCTTATTATTCTTATTTCGAGTTTTGGTAAGACATGCTCCTCTTACCATCACTTACCCTTATCTGGTGACCCGTACACTTGTTTGCGCTGTCTTTTCCGTAAAAAAGCGCGTACTAGTGTTCCGCAACTTAGCAGTCAGCGTGCAATGTCTCTGTATCCAGAAGAAAGCGGAGAACGGAGAATCTTAACACTAGCTTCCTGATATAAAATTGATTTCACCACAAATATTGACTAGTTCTAAATTCTTATATTACTTTTGTATATAAATCTGCAGATCAGGTCTATTATTATTGTTATATTTATTTTGAAAGTATTTTACAGCGTTACGTAGGTCTACCCGTAATGCTGAAAGCGGGGGAGTTCTCGCCCAACAATCCTCTAATACGCGGTGAAAGAGCTTCAGGAGATGTTCTGCTAGGTCTAGGAGAGTATGAGAGACGGCGAAACACGTTAAGGAAGATACGACAACGACAGTATAAGGAATATCTTGATGAGGTTAGTGGATTTTGTGAATGAATTTCGTAAGGAAGGTCGTAAGTTCGAGTTTTGTGCAGTTGATTAATTATTTTTATAATATTTATTGTGAGCAATATAAAAATATATTTGTTTTGTCTATCAGAAAGAATTAAAATGTCATTGTGTCGGTATAAAGATAAAAAATGTGTTTTATTTGTATTTTAATAAATACCTCTCTATGACAAAGCTATACTATTTCTCTTTATAAATGTAAACTCTCATCCTTCATTCGATATATCTATGTTTACTCGAGGGAATAAATTATTTTCATTACCACAGTCTGGTACTAAGACTTACAGAGTGGAAAACTGAGGGCCTTAGTACTAGGTATCCTGCTCTATAGCTAATAAATAAATATTTTGGTAATCAATTTCAGCAAGCGAAGATCAAGCAAGAAGCCAAAGAAAAAGCAGAAAAAGAAAGAAGAGAGCGAGAAGAAAAAGATCGTCTACGGGACGATCGGGAAAGAGAACGACTCGAATTAGAAAGAGATGTAACTCCGGAACCAAGAAGATCTAGTATTAGTCATACATATGTTTCGGGGTCTAATAATACTTATATAACGTGAGTTTTCAAGCAATACCGTTAATTTTTTAACGATCTTACAGTATTATTCCAAATAAAAAAAACTTTATTTGAAAATGTATTAAAATTTTAACGTGGTATTTAAACCCTCAAAAAATCTTTTCACAGAGATACTAATAAAATAAATAAATTGTACGCGAGGTAGCTTGATGAGAATGTATGGTTTAGTGGTCAGTGCGCTTGGTTAATAAAAAGCGCGGACTTTAATCTATGTTAAATCTTATACAAGTTTTATGAAAAAAAAAAAAACTTTAATTTCAGTATAAACTTAGAAAGAAAAAAAAGTGTGTGTGGACGAATGTGAAATTTATATAGATTATAAATAGTAAACGTGATGGTTGAATCCCTAGTAGAAGGGATAGTAATTACTTTCATACAACGTATTTAATAATTAGCAGAAAGCGGCGAACGGAGTGACTTGGCTTGGCGCTGCCTATGCCTATCTTGCAATATGCGTGAAACTGAAAAATATGTTTTTATTTGTGCATTTATTAGAAAACATATAATAAGGCCGGCCAACTCTCTCTGACCACTAAGCCATACGTTCATATCGAGTTCAGTTGAAATTTTTATACGGTTAACTGTAGGGATACTTTTACTTTTTTTTAAACATTTTTAAAGTGTTATTCCACACTTAGGAAAGAAAAATACTATATTTTCTAAATAAGTATTATACTTTTACTTGTTTTTATAGTACCACTAGCCAATGATAATTGCTAAGAATTATCATTTGGCAAGAAAGTGAGCGCTTGGACGGTTTCCCAGAGATGTGGGGTTAAATCCCACGACATTGTTGTTTTATACATATTTATATTGATTTTGGGAAATTCCAGGAAAGTCGACACAGGAGTACAAGTGGATCATAGAAGCACTCCGCTCTCTGTCGCTGTACAGACCGACGACGACGAGTTGTTTAGAGTATGTATTGATACTTAAAATTTATTTATTCATTAATTTATTTTTTTAATTAATAAAAAAGTAAATAGTAAATACATCAAGGAAAACAAAATAATCACAGTTTGTAATTGAATAACTCCTAAAATGGAGTGGCGAGCTTTAGGGGAGGCCTATGTACAGCAGTGTACTTCGAAAGGCTGATGGATGGATGGAAATCACGACTCACGTCACGACTCGTCAATTATACTGTAAAGTGTAACAAGTTTTTTTTTCTCATTTTCAGTTAACCCCGCCATGTCACTATCACAAGTCACTAACACAGGCGGAGAGGGAGCTCTCCCCGCACACCGTGGATAAGGACACCACGTGGGAGAAATGGGGATGCGAACGACGACGCAGTTACGGGGATTTTGATGGTAATTATGAATAACACACAAATTTAGTTTTTTTTAATTGGCTTCAAAAAGGAAGTTGTCAAGTCGCCTATTTATTTATAAGTACGTTCACTAATTTCTTAGCTAGTTATGAATGCATTTTCTTGATTCTTGTTTTATATGGTAGCACTTGTTTCAGAGGTGGCCCCGTATTCATTTTATGGCAATTAATTCATTGGTGTTGATTCATATTGGTTCCTTTTTCACTTACCGAATCTGACTGAAAACGCAACGATTGTCAGTTCGATTTCCATTCGGAGGAATAAATAATTGTTTTTATTTCCCAGCTCTGGTAGACACAGCGCAGCATTCAGTCTCGTATTCAACATGTCACCAGGCTCTTTGTGCTTTATTGTCATAGCGTGTGTTTTGTATATTTCATTAATTCAATGTATCTTTTATGCACGATGGAAACCATATAAACTATAACTGTGACACAAAAGTGTCCAACTTCATACCGTTACGACCTCAAAATTTTCGTAAAAATGGGTACAAAATTTTTGCTTCACATATATTTTAATATAATATTTAATATTTCAGAACGCACGTCATCCCTACTAAAGAAAACGACTCGTGAGAAACTAACGTCAGATCTCCGTCATACATACATGCCCTCCATATTTGACGCTGAGGCCATTAAATTAAGAAACGAACAAGCTGAAAAGGTATTTCTTTGTATTTTCACGCGGTATCTTGCATATAGCGGGATAGGCAAAGAATCTAGTGTTGAGTTGAGTCATGGCCGCCCTGAAGTTAGTCTTTCTAAACTGTTGCGCGTTGTTCATTCTCAGGAAGAAAGTACCGAAAAGTAAGAAAAAAAATAAAATCAAATATACCATCTAGAGCTAACTTCAGAGTGGTAGCCGCAGTGGTCGACCGTACTATTTTTTATTGAAATTTATAAATAAAATATTTCAGGAGGCGGCAGAACGTCGTCAATATTATCAACAGGAATTAAAAAACCAAATACTCGAACAACAAAGGATTAAAGAAGAAAGGAAAACTAGAGAGAAGTATGTTATTTATTTATAAGCTCAAGCAACAGCTATAAGAATAAAAACACATTGCAAACTGTTATTCCACTTACAGGCAGACACAACTTGCACCAATGTTTTTTTATATATTCAACAAATAATGCTTATTTAATGTTGTTATATTATGTTGAAGGAAACATTTTTCAAATTAAAAATCAATCATGGATACATATAACATACATATAACTTATAAAATATTTCTATATAGATATACCAATACCAATCGTGGTGCAGAGGCACAAAATGTGAGTGCAAAATCGACTGGTTGTGGGTTCGATCCCCACTCGAGGACATGAAATATTTATTTAAATTTATGTATCTTCGCTCTGGTGTCGAGGCAAGGCGCGGCGTTGAGTTCCGCCACTCAAACGCAACGCCTGCAGATTTCGGCGGAAAGTGGGGAATGGAATGCTATGTGCGGGATACAGCGTGAAACTGATTTTTATATACCAATACCTATCATCCGTCTGTATAATCCCGAATACCTACAACTGGAGGCCAGATAATCGAGTCTACATATTATTTACACTCATACTTCTTTTTTTACATATATTATACTAGAATTTGCTAAAAAATATTTCAAATACTTTCCAGAATGCTCGAACAAGCAGAAATGAGAAGATTAGAAGAACAATTACGATCATTGAAAATGGCGCAAGAAAGAGAAATTGAAAGACAACATGATGTTCACACTGCTGTAATTATGCTATTCATAATTTTGTATAGTACTTTATTGATAATCCTATATGATTTATACTATTTTCCATTTTCCAGTTAAATAAAATATACATTATAAATTCCTATTAAAATTTGAGTGTAGCGGAATTTGAACACGCGCTTCATTCTTGAAGTGGGTCCAAGTGTACATTCAAATATAGATTCGGATTTAAATATTTAACTTTTTTTTTGTATTTTACAGTTAACAGAAAACACGACGGAATACGAGAAAAAAAGAAAAATACTCCAAAAAGAAATTGACTTAGAACACCAAGCGTTACTTAAAGCCGCCATTCATCCAAAACACACACATACATCCAAAAGTGAATCCCCACAATTATTTAAAGACAGACCGCCATATTCAATGAATATTCCAGAAAAATCTCTATTTTCACCCAATTATGACGTTGAAAGTTATCTAAGAAAGAATTTAAATCCAAAAGATATTTTAAAACCTAAAATTTCAAGTTCTGCAGATAAATTATTAAAGGAAACAGAAATAAATAAAATAGAAGACGTATTGCCCATTCCAGTTTTAAGACATTCACCAAAAAGGAACGTTCAAGAAGAAAAAATGTCGGATTTGAGTGAAAAAATGCAAATTGTCGATGACAAATGGCGTGTTCCCGCCGTTCAGAAGAATATATTGAAATCTTTAAATGATAAAGGCAAAAATGTTAGTATTTTAACGCAATTGGGCTCTATCAGACGACAATTGCAATTGGAACAGTTGAAATTAGATAAAATGTTGTCGAAAACGAATTAATAAATATGGCGGCCTAATGCCGTTATCAAGAAGTTAGGTTTTGCTTAATATATTAGTTATATTTGCTTTTGCGAAGGGGAACCATTAAATATTTTGTAGATAGATATATATTTTTCATGTTATTTCTTCAGTTTTAAATTACGTTTCGTAAAATGCAAAATATCTTAATAAATATTGTTATTATTTATATTATGTAGAATATTATTTATTTCTATAATTTTTGTAATAAACTTATGTTAAATTTTCGGTCACAAGAATTGTGCAAAAAAGTTTGTCCTTTTATACAAAAATATTTCGATTTTAAGAATAACAAATGTAAAAAAATAAGTAAATTAACATCGATATTTCATAATAAAATATAATAAATAAAGATATAAACAAAAAGTTAAATTGCTTTCAAAAGCATAAAAATAACCTACATTATTTTACAATATGTTTTGGTTCTCTTTTGTCTAAATATATCTAAATATTAAGTGATATGTATTAACAAAATAATTAAGTTGCCTCAAAAATGCTTCTGTCCTAAGAATAAGCTTAAAAATACTACAATATATATTTTATTACTATTATTAAAAATGAGAAGCAACCGTTATTTTGGTCAAATGCAAATGTAATTTAAATGTAATTATGTATATCGTAGTAGTAATTTCATATATATACATATATATAAAACGCGGTTTTTTTAAATAACTAAATATAAAATTAGAATGCCTCATATATGTGAAGCATGTTTATATTTTTCTTTATCTTTATATAATATTTGAAGAGATAAATGGTAAAAATATATATATTTGGCTTCTACGTTTTAACGCTGTTTAATAAGAAAATAATAATATTATAATGGCCTTAATAAATATCAGTAGCTTTAATGCATATGCGTGAATAATTATTTATTCGATTTATTCATTTATTGGTAATAATAAATGATGTTATTTGTTATATTATTGCTTTGTTATTTTATTGTAGTCAATTTTGGAATGCCTTTAAATGTATCTTAATTTAAGAATTTTAAATATTACTCATAAATAAATAGCTTTATATTAAAGTTTTTTTTTACAATTATATGGTTATGTTTAATGTATATGTTGTTGTTTATGTAATAGCAATAAAAACTTTAAATAATTCGTACAATAAACTGTATTTTGTTCCATTGTGAAGTCACTTTTAAATTAAATTAAAAATATAAGAAATTTACTATTTTCTAAAATTGAACGGGTCAGTATACTTTTAAAACAAATTTTGAAAATGTGAAACTTATTTTGAACGTTTTTTTTTATTTCTAAATGGTGAACCGTCACAATATTATATCCGTCCAAAGACGTGAGAATATATTATTAAAAGTTTTCAATAATACCTTCAAAATTCTTTAAGATCATAGTTAGTTTTGAGCGAGATGTGTTTCTAATTTTAATTAAATGTAATAAAATAATTTCTTTAATGTAAAGACAATAGATATTTTTTTTGTTACATTTTCAAATAAATTTCTTCTTCTAATTTGTGAACTCTGTGGCCTCAACGCCACGCGATTAATCGCAATATAAAAAAATAATTGTAGTGATATTGTTATTTTATATTTTGTTTTATAAACAAGGAAGGTGATACAAACATTTTTCTATCAAAATGGCGTTTTGGTAATCCCTTTCTTGTATATTTAATATAATAATCTATTTTTAATGTTCTTTACTTTGGAACATAAGTGTTCTAATTATTATTATATTATGTTTTTCTATGTTTAATTTTTTTTAAAATAAGTATATTGTTGTTGTAAAAAATGTTTTTTAAAAATATTTCTTTTATACGTGTTGAATAATATTTCAATAGTTAGCAAAAAATAACTTTTAATTTAATAAAAGATAGTTTTAGATTTGAACCTACAAATAGTATAATATTTTATTTTGTTAACATCTTAAAGAGGCACAATATATTGTTTGCAAAAAATGATAAAATTTCCGTGTATTGTTATTCTTTGTATTATATAATTTGTTGTTTAATTCAACAATTAACAATTGTAGATACTCATTTTATGTATTTTTTCTAGTTTCACGCAGTAGCAGTTCAATTTTCGAGACATTTCATCTTGAAAGGCGGAACTTAACGCCGCGTTTGTCTAGAGCTAAGAAATGAAAATGATTTTGTTATCCAGAGTGGGAATTGAACCCACGACCGACCTGTTTACAGTCCGACGATGTCCCGTTGCACCACTACCGCAACTTTTATGCATTTAATTCTATTTTAAGCGTTATTCGAGAATTTTAAATAATTTTCAACAGTGTAGTGCCAAAACTGTTTACAATTGATTCCTACAATCTCTTCCTACCTGAAACCATATTGGTAATTTTCGGACCTGCACATTTTTTTAAACTTTTTCACATAAAATTATAATTTTATATGAAAGTCACAAATTTAAACTTAATTAATTGAAAATTTTCTGTCATTTTGACTTTGAATTTATGATTTATTCAAGTCAAGTTTTTACTGATTAACAATTTTTTACTTTTACAAGTACTGGTTATTTTAATATAATTTATGTAAAAGCAATAATTCACCATAATAATATCTAGTAATAGAATAACGACGCCATTTTAACTACAATTTCAAATAATAATCTATAAATTGTTTAGATTTTAGACTAATAATGGCTTATTACAACTATACGCTATGAAAAAATGTAATTGTGTAGTGAATTTAAATATCCAATTTTTCTTCCAATTCTTTTTATACAATTTTGAATATTATACTTTTATAGGGATTTAGAAGAATGTTCAATAGAAGTAGACGCTGAATTTTATTGATTTTTTTTATTATATAGTGTAGTGATACGTGAATGTTAAGCCAAAAAATAGTGTAATTTATATTATTTTTAAAGTGGTTTTTTGCTCTTTTATGTTGAATCTAAATATTCTTTATCAACATTTACTCATTTAAAACTGTCCCTTTTTACTTACCGGGAATTGAATCTACGTCAAATTTATAATTGTTATTTCGATATATTTTCTTTTGTTTCCTTAGTGTGTGTGCATATAACTCAGGCAAAAGTGAAACCCTCATAGGATCACTTTGTTGTCCGTCTGTCCCTATGTCAAGACCATTTATCTCGAGATCGCGTGGAGGTATCAAGCTGAAATTAAAATAAAATATTCAGGACTATGGTCCCCGGAGTACAAACTATAATCAAGTTTCTAAGACAATGGAATAAAAAAATAAGATTTATACATCCCATGTAGTACTATTAATTTAATTTTATTTGTAGTACTTATAAAGACTTATATTTGATTCAACATAATTGAGACTATATAATGAATATTCCTATAGTTTTATTAAATATTGTTTTAAATTGTATAATTAAATCGCGAAAAGTCGGCGTTACAAGTAAGTTGCATTTTATTTTCGCACAATCAACTACAGTAGGGTCAACGAGTCTTGGCAGCTCTGAAGTTAGTTAGCAGGTGGCAGTATATAGTATTTTTTCTTACTTTAATTACTTTCTTCTAAAGTTAACAATGTGCAAAATTTCAGAACACCTAGCCACGACTCGCCGACCGTACTGTATGTATATATTTTAATAAGTATTTGAAAGACTGTGAAGTAATTTAAGTAAAAGAGCTTGCAAAAGGAAGTGAGAATATATGATAGGTATTATTTTTTATATATAAATATTTACACGCTTCTTAATATAATGCCAAAAATGTCCGCACGTTAGCTTTATTGTTTTAAATGTTTAATATTGTATGTAATGTTTCAATTTCAATAAAGATTTGTTCTGTATTTTTTGGTTTTTATTGTAAAGGCCTCTATATATAATAGCATAATTAAAATATTTACAGAGTTGAAATTGGCTATACCTATATAAAAAAATAATAAAAAAGCTTTAAGGCCACTTTTGGCACAGGGGCACAAACAAGCGACTGAAAACGAGACAGGTTGTTAGTTCGATTCTCACTCGGGGGGTAAATGTATTATTTAATATTTTCATTTCCTCTCTCGGTCAAACAACACGCAATGCCTCAATTCGATCGTGCGTGGGAAACAAAAGTGTCTTATTGGGGACGGAGTGTATCTTAACACTAGATTTCTATTAGGTGCCCTGCTATGAGCGGGATTTAATTTTAAGAATGATGTCGACCTACTATATCAGGCATTAAGCCTAGGGCAACCAATTTGCGAATCGATTTTTTGTTACACTATAAAATTTTTAAAGATTTTTGGTACCTATAACTATTTTCTGCAGTAAAAGAACTAGTTTGTAGCTTCTGATCAGTGGTGCTTCGGATACCTCAGCAACATGACCAAAGACGATATTGTGCAATTTGGGAATTGACAATTTTGGAGGCGACAAAAATCGAACCGCCTTTATAGTCCCACAAAAAATCAATGTATAATATAAGCGCTAAGGTTGTTAGTAATCCATAATGTAATATATGTAATCCATTCATTCGAGTTTGTCTTGGTGTCCGTGAGGTAGCGGCAAGAACATCGCCTGAGATGGTATGACCACGTTGCGCGCCGACCTAGGGTATATGTCGAATGGAAGTGTCTATGTCTGTCCTTGGAGCTAGACCTCCCCAACGCCCAAGGAAGCGCTGGTTGGATGTCGTGATGCAGGACATGAGAGCCAATGGTCTAACCACCCAGGACCTTACAGATCGTGCAAAGTGGAGTAGATAGTTAGATTTGCCAGTTTGTTAGTGCAGATATGATTGTAAATTGTCTTTACCTCTAAGTAAAAGGGTCTTGGTCGACTCTATGTAAAAACCATTGTCCCGCTTCCTATCAGCGTCTCTCAGTTTTACACTGTATCTCGCATGTAGCAGAGGGAGGGTAGGCAGAGGGACCCTAGTATTACGACAGTCTCTACGACAGACATCTCAGGAGATATTGGCCTCATCGCCGAATTATACTTCTTCACATCGACTACGTGTGTCTTTTGTAGCAAATAGAGGGAAGGTAGTCAACACTGTTGTAAGACAGTATCTTAATTATATATGTACATAGCATAAAGAACGCGAATGTAACTTTCTTCACAGTGAATAATTTCTTAGCATAAGATCTTTGCATATCAATATAAGATCAGGGTAACATATAAATAAACAACAATCAGTAAGACAGTTTTTATTATCTTATAAAAAATTTAAAAACAAATTAACAAAATCAAAAATATATTCACAATTTTCGGTTTAAAACAATTAATATTTTCAGTCTTTGAAGTAAAACTAAAAACATAATGTTTAACAGCCCAAAAAAGATTGTTGAAAAAAAAGAATGTTTTCCTACAAAATATTTACATTATCTTTACAAAGACTATACTCTAAAATAAGTATAATATAAGAGTAGAATAATATATTTTATGTACATACATATAATATTCTAAATTGGACATTTAAGCATATTAAAACAATTTTATCATATAAAATAAAATAGTTTTAAATGTTTAATTTAAAAAAAATACACATACGTAGATATTAAGTAAATATATGTATGTAGGAAAGCTATTGCAATATTATATTCACATTTTCGATTTAAATTTTACAATGAATTTGTAAAATAGATATTCATTATGATAATCCTCTATATTCACTATAGAAATAAAAATGTAAAAAAAATTACGATATTTTGAATTATGCATATTTTCAATAGAAATCTATGTTACCCTATTTCTTTTGTTTGTCACATACAATTTTATAGAACAATAAAGTAACTTAAAATTTAAAAAAAACGTACAATCTCCGAATATAATTTTTTAATTAGTAATAATCTTTTTTAAAATATCGAAAAATATCTTGCATATAATCTTTATAAGATAATTATATTTTAAAAATATCTAATATTTTGTATGAAGTGGATTTAATATCAATAAATTTCCCACTTTTCGATCATGATAATAGTTTTATTAATTTTTCTTTTCGTTTTAAGTATTATTTAATGGTAACATTATAATATTATCGACAATCAATGGCGGGTCGCCAACTTGCTCTTTTTTCCTTTATTAGTGTTTAAAATAAATATATTTACACGAAATTTATTAAGACGGATGTTTTAGGAAATTCTCGAGCGTGGGCCCATCCCGACCTAAGGGGTCCCTAGGGAACATGATCATGTCGCCGACCCACGTGAACTGCAGCAATCTGTTCTCGATGACGTGTCGCCATCTTGGATTTTCCCGGAGTAAGTCCCGGTAGTTGTCACCGGAGACGATGACCGCGTCGAACTCGGCCGCGCATTGCACTATGTACCTAGAAAAAAGGAAATAATAGTATCCATACTTATATTATAAATTCGAAATTAACTCTATCTGTCTGTCTGTCTGTGTCGCAATCACGGCCAAGCTGCTGATTCGATTGTGATAAAATTTAATATATGGAGAGACTTGAGGGTCTCAAGATAAACATAGGCTATTTTATTTTTCATATTTGTTACAAACATCGCTAAGCAATTTATTTTTTTTATTATTTCGTTATTTTAAGATAAGGTCGCCCAAAATGCTTCCTGAACGCTTATATCGCGACTTAATCTTATGAGACACATAAAAATAATGCTCAACAAAAATATTGTCCTTGTTAAAAAATCCGCAATTGTATGTTTATCTCTGAAGGTTGAGCCACAGTAACCATTTTAAAATATATTAAATTTAACTTTATCGGGTAATTGTTAATATATTTTCTATAATATGGTATTCATCTTTAATAACATAAATATAATAGTCATCTTTAGCGTTTCATCTGGATTGAAATTATACTGTACTGTATATTGTTATAATAAATACTTCAGGAAAAATCACTGAATCAAAATGAGCTAACCTACGAGCTGCACGGTATAACCGACCCGAACGGACAAACAACGTTGACGGTTTTGTAAATTTTCATACATTTTCAATCTACTGTTACTTTTTATGTTCATTTTCTTGTGCTTATTTGCTGTTTATTATTAATATTTTTCTTTGATTCTCTTTGCTTATTTGAGTAGTAGACTAGTTAGATTCTATTTAATTTCTTGGTTTGGTTTTATTCTGATATTATATATTTCGTCGTTTTATTCTGGTATTATATTTCGCACTACTTTCAATTTTAATACTTTAAAATATTTATTTTACGTTAATAATATTTATAATCTAGTTTTTGTTCCTTTACTTACTTATTAATTTTTGATAATTTTTTCTAATATTAAAAATCTCCATAAGTTACATTTACTTATTACTTTGTGTTAATTTTAAGTTGGTTGTATTATTTTTAATATTGAGAATTTCGTTTAGTTACTTTTAGTTGTGGAAATTAAAATGTTCTAAATATACAGTACGGTTGACGAGTCGTGGTTGCCATTAAGTAAGCCGTAGACAGTACTGTACCTTTGAATTGACATTTAATTTTTTTTATCTGTTAAAAAAGAAAATATTAAAAGTTCTATCATGTAAGATGCGATGTGATAGTGTTAATTAATTCCATTTAATATAGTATATTACACTTTTTACAATTAGACACATTCAGTAAGTGAAGTCACAAAAAATATGATTTTATTTCTTAACACAAAATATGCCACACATTCCTATTAAATAACTGGTACGATTCTTGTCACATTTAAAAAAAGTAATCTTATAATATAAAAAGAATAATAAATTTATGTAAAAATTCAAAAACTAACCTATCATCATAAGAAGTGATCATTTTCCCTTGTATTTCCCTCGACGGCGTGTATACGACTAGGCCTTGTTTTTCTAACTGATCTAAGAGTCTGCCGTCGGTACTCTTTCCATATTTACATCTGAAAATAAAGAGGAATATCTAAAAATGCATGTAATTAGACACAAAATTTTTAAAGTAAATAAATTATTTTTTATAATATATATAGTAAGTATATTCATAAAAGAGGCCACCGTGGCGCAGGGGCACAAGCGTGTGATGTGTAAACGCGACGGTTGTGAGTTCGAATCCCATTTGGGGGAATGAACTTTTTTAAATTTTTGTTTCGACCATTGGCGTTGAGTTCCGCTACTTAACAAACAGTCTCGAAGCTTGGGTGCATACAGCATGAAGTAAAAAAAAAACATGTTATGGTAAATATGAGTATTTTAAAATACATACAAATTTAAAAAAAATCAGTAAATTTATTTTATTACCATCGTTGTGCTTTAATTGTGGACATTTTCGAAGTAACATAACTAATATTATTTTAATAATTAAAAATTAAATATAATTTATTTTATATATTAATTTTTTTATATATTTTTTATATATTAATTAAATATATTTGAGGCCGGTCGTGGCGCAGCGGCACGAGGTGTGACTGCAAAACCGACTGGTTGTGGGTTCGATCCCCACTCGAGGAGATGAAATATTTACTTAAATTTATATTTCCATTTCTTCGCTCT
>DWQW01004049.1:0-20838 GCA_018249695.1 Heliconius erato demophoon | reverse complement strand
GAGTTTGGCTCCGATTTTTTTTTTCATTGGACTTAGTATTTTCCAAACCTAATCCTACCTTAGGAGTGGAACTATGATGTCTAGCGGCGGCGGAGTGGGCGCGGCGGGTGGCGCGGTAGTGGAGACGACGGAGGGCGCCGCCCAACCGCTCTGGGGAGCCTTCCCCACGGGCTACCGTCATGCTGGTCTCCGCACCTGGATAGGAAAAGAGAGTAGTAAAATATCTATCTACATTGTGGTTTTAAAATAACATTGTGTAAATTATATACAAAAAGCAATTCACATATCTGGCGCCTCCTAGGAATTAGACACCTAGAGATAATTATGTTCTAAGCCTAAAATTGCGTTGGCAGACCAAAGATAAAGTATATATGTAACTAGTATATTTATAAAAAGGTGAAAAAAAATACGAACCACGTGTCTTTGGTGATTAGTTGAAATAATCTGATTATCTTTAGCATTATGAATACAGTAGTGTTTCCGACTACTTGGCTTTGCCCGATTTTACTGTCCAAGACAAAAATAATGTTTTAATTTCAACCAGTACTTCCTGAGATTAGCGCGTTAAACCAGACGAACTCTTCAACTTTACAATAAATTTACATTATAAATAATTAACAACCATTGAAACAACATTCTCCAAAAATATATATATCTACATAGATTCTATAGGTATGAGTCTGGTATTTTTCTCGTTGTATCCCGCACACAGCAGGGTAGGCAGAGGGAACCTAAAACCTAGTGTCAAGACACTCCGTTCTCCATTCAAACACTTCTGTTCCCCGTTTTCCGCCGAATTCTTTAGGCATTGTGTGTTGAGCAGCGGAACTCAATGCCACGCTTTGTCTGGTTATCAAAATAAACAAATAAAAAAAGTCATTCCCTTAAGTGGGAATCAAACCCACAAACGTCGTGTTTACAGTCGCACACTTGTGCCCCTGCGCCACCACTGCCTCAGTCTCTTTTTCTGGCGAAAGCAAAAATTCTCTTAACTCAATAATTTTATCAAAATTGAAAGCGGTCTCTCCAGACTATCACTTTGATCCTTAATATAATTATATTTTATCCTTTGTCTACTAGCTACATGTTTTTCTTGAAGTGCTAAATTTTACTTACCAAGCGCAGATCATTTTAATGGTACGTGAGTTGTAAAAGTAAATAGTGGAGACGACGCGACGAATTGTGCAAGTCTTGAAATTATGATAGAATTTTAAGTTGAATTTAGCGAATCTAGTTTTTTTTTAGGTTGACGCTGTATCCCACACATAGCAGGGTAAGCAGAGGGAACCTGGGAACCTAGTGTTAAGATACTTACGTTCCATACTTTCCGATGACTTCTGCGTGTTGAGTAGCGAAACTCAACGCGCTTTGTACTTTCAAGTTAATTATATGTTATATTTGTGTTATTACAATTTTCACAAAGTTTGAATGGTAACGCGATCGTTGTGTTTTTGTCTAGCCCCACGCGGGACAAAGAATTATTTTCATTTTCTCAAGACAAAGCGCGGCGTTTAATTACACCTCTTAGGATGCTATGTTTAAAAAATTGTGGTGGATATCTGTCTTGAAGGAATATTTGAATACTAGGTTCCTACTGCTTATCTTATTACATGCAGAATATAGCCTGTAAGTAAAAAAAACCGGTGCGGGACGGACTCGCCTATCGAGGGTTCCGTACCAATTTTAGGATTCTGATTCAACACTTCTTGTTGTACTTCAACTTATAAAAGTTGACAAACATATACTCACACTTTCTTTACTTTTCATTTTATTTCTTGCTAAATTTCATAATTGTATGTCTACAGGAAATACCCTATAGGTAGGTTTAGATTACGTGGTGAAAAAAAAATTACAAAAAGTTTGCATACATACGTCCATATGCATTCATTTTATATTAACTATGAAATTAACTACAAATATAAGTTTGTAATATTTTTTTTCTATGAAATATCTATAACTTTTCACTTTCTTTTCAGATTTTTCTTTGACTTGTATTGTAAGATAGTTCTTTCTTCGTGCTAAATTTCATAACTGCAGGTCCGCTTGAAATCTCTATAGGTTTTTATTACGCGGCGAATTTCATGCAAAATGTAGCAAACTCGATGCGTATATTTTGATTGCATTTACTTAGAGGATTGATTTTCCTGTACTTCAAGGGACCCTAGATTTAAATATTTAATATTAATTTCAGCTATATACCTCCACGCTATCTCGAAATAAATGGTCTCGACAGACAAACGGACAACCTAAGGATTCCATTTTTTTAATTTTAAGGTACGAAACCCTAACCACAAAAAATATTAAGAGCTGCTTTGACTGATATGTAACATTAGTATAAAATAGTGGCATGTCATTTAGTTAGTTAAACAAACAGTGTATCACAGGATTAGAAAAATAAATAATAAGAACAGACCTGGTGCGTGTTCAGGGGAGGGACGAGATGAGTGGATCTTGGGAGCCTGGTTACGCCCATCCGACTGAAACAAATAATAAAAATTAATTCTGATTCTCTTTACTACGTATACGTGGTGTAGTAGGATAGCCCTGACTGTAAAGGCTATGGTCAATTTCCACTCAACTTCCGCCACTCACCTAGCAATGGCTCGAAAGTGGGGAACGGAATATCTTAACACTAGATTACCTCTTCCACCACTTCTATATATGCAGGGAATACAGCTTAAAATTAAAAAAATCGAAAATCCCTTGAGTGACCATCGAATCCACAACCACCATATACCCAACACAAATATACAGCAACAAAATCGTGTCAAATGCTATATTCGTGTAAAATAAAGAGTTTTTTTTAAATAATTCTAGTAAAAGCTGACTCTTTCGTAGTGCAGTCGACGCGTGCTGATATTACCGATTGCCTGCGGCTGTAAATGGAGTGAGCTTGCGTTGCACATGAGAGAGCACTAAAAATATTTTAAAATCATTTTAGAATGAAAAACAATATAAGTAATGAAAAATAAATGTGGAATGTTATATTTTTCACGTTTAAATTTAAATGTAAAAAGTATAACATTCCACACGAAGTGTGGGGTAGAAGTGTATTTAAGAAACCATTTCGTTATGTATAAAAATTATAATTTTTATATATTTATGAATCACTTTAAATAAAAACGATTCGATTTTACCATGGCGACAATCAGGACAAATATTATTTTTTCCGAATATAAGGTTAATGAGGCTAATACTAATTAAAATAAAAATTAAATTATATTAGCTTCACGCCATATCCCGCACACTGTAAGGTAGGCAGAGGGAGTAGTGTTAAGATGCTCCGTTTCCCATATTCCGCCGAGTTCTGGAAATGTAAATATAAATTTAAGTAAATATTTCATCTCCTCGAGTGAGGATCGAACCCACATCCAGCCGGTTTTACAGTCACACCTCGTGCCGCTGCGCCACGACTGGCCCCAATAGGCTTATAGCCTAGTACAGCCTTCCTTGATAAATGGATCATCCAATCCAAAAAGAGAAAAATATTATAGTATTTATAGAATATCAATTTACTATGTCATAAGACTTTGCCAAATTATTTTGCTCAATGCATATTTAACGTAACGTAGACATCAACAATAGGGGCCAAATGACCTGCCCTTTAAACGCTTTAAACAAAGGGTAAAATAGAATTGGGTCATACATTATAATAGCCATTGAAGTGGTGAGTGGTAAGCCCATGCGATGGTCGTGAGTTCGATATAGCACTCGTGAGAAATATATTTGAATTATTTTTTATTCTAGATTCTGGTCAATAAAAGGTGACGTTGGGTTCAGTCCTTTACACGCAGAATCCTTAAAAAGATTCGTAAGAATAAAGAAATTACAACGTTATGTAAATGCCGATATTACATCAATACATTTGATTTTCTCATTAATTGTTACAAATTAAATCTGCTATAAACGCTGAATGGAGCCTGATTGAACTTCAGATGTATTGACGTCTCGACAACTTGTTTAATATATTGAATTTATAAATATTTGTAATATAAAAGGTTTAATGTTCATTATTGCGTAGTAGAGTACTGTATTGGCTTCGATTCCCAATTGGGGAAGTGTTTATATTTAGAATAAGATGGGTGCGGTCACTGACCTTAGTGCCTACAGAGTAAAATAATAATAATAATAACTCTTTGTTGTACACTCAAGAAACGACACAGAAATACAACAATGAACTGGTACTCACTACCTGTAAATGCTAGCTGCCAAATTTCATAATTCTAGCTCCACTGGAAGGACCCTTTTAATTTTGATTCCCTTTATAATGCTGAAAAACACATTTTTTGTAATTTTCGTTTTAAGTAAATGTAGAAATATATATATGTTTTTACAGAAAAACATGGGACCGTAGATCTGAGTATATAGTTCGAATTTCAATTCAATATCTCGGAGCGTTCCTGAGATAAATGCTCTTGACAGACATACAGACAGACAGACGGACGGAGAACAAAGTGATCATATAAGGGCTTAAAAGTTACGGAACCCTATAAAGTAGGAAATTTCATATATCAAAGATAAAAAAAGGTTGAAACAAAAGCAATAAGTCCGTACAACATCTGATTTGTCACCTGAACCGTTGAACGACAGATCAATTTGGTAGCGTTAATATTATCATGTTTTATTCAGTAGTATATATACGTCATGCCATTTTTAACACGGTTATATTAGGTCGACCTGTGAAATTTATTTTTAACCGATTTCTGTAAATAAAGGAGGTTATGAATTCGACTGTACTTTTTTAGGTTCACGCACGGTTCCGCAAATACCCGGGAACGCTGCGGATATTTAGTGTAAAAGCTCTCTGTGAGCAATGAACAATTTTGTGGACATTACGTGTTTATTGGTGGAACTTAACACCGAGCTTTGTACTTTATAGAGCGAAGTAAAAACAAATCATTCGCTAGAGTGGAAATTGAACCCAAAACCAAATTGAATTTATTATAATAGCATCATCATGAAACTTGGCAGTTATACATAGCTTAGGTGAAATTACAAAGATATGATATCATCCATTTGGTCTAATGATGGAGCCACGACTTGGAATACGGAAACAATGAGACACTTTTACTAGCTCAGTCAAACACTAAATTATTTCTAATTTCTTGCCCTATTAAGACATTAAATCTCATATAAGTAATCATAATCAAACAAAGCTATAAAACAAAAGATTTTAAAACTAATATCACACAAAGAGTAACTAAAATGGATGTAGAAATACTCGTGATGCTCGCTCATTTTGATTTCTAATGTGATAGTTAAATTTAAATTGTCATATTAAATCGTAGGTATCATAAGTGTTTTAGCGTGAGTTTTCGTGACAGCTATCGTGGGACGGTCACAATGGGGCCCGTTAAAGTTGTAACGTTTAGTGAAATTACTTATGAAATATATTACCTACATGTAAAATTTACTAATTGAAGTATTTGGATTTAGGAGTTAGATTATATCAGCTTGACGCTGTATCCCGCACACAGTAGGGTAGGCAGAGGGAGTTCTGGAGGTATCGGTACTCAGCTCCGTGCTTTGCCTCGACACAAGAGCGAAGAAATGAAAATTTAAATGTAAATAGATATTTCATTTCCTCGAAACCACAACTGAGTCGATTTTACGTCACACTGTGTACCGTGCGCCACGAATGGCCTCAGGAGTTAGATTGGTTTCATTTATTATTATTTTTTAGCTTCACGCTGTATCCCACAAAATAGGCACAGAGAAATCAGTGTTAATATTTTCTGTCAATTTTTTAAATCAATGCGTATTGAGTAGCAATATTCAACCCCGCATTTAGCCTTGTTGATTGAGCAAAGAAATGAAATTAGTACATTCTTGTGGGCTATAAAGAAATATAAAGATTGTTCAATTTATAATTACTTTTCTATTGTATATCAATGAATAGCTTTTTTCCCCCATTACCGAATACCTGCTGTATTCGATACATAAAAATTTTAAGCTTGACCAATATTTGATCACGTTAATCGTTCATACCTATAATAAAATAAATTCAATAGCTTCTGCAAGGGCAAGGAATATGAGAATATAGATAAATAATAATTCTTTCTCCCGAGTGGGGATCGAAACCACAACCGTCGCATTCCAGTCACACTCTATTGTGCCCCTCCGCCACTACTGCTTCTTATTATATTAGTATAGATTAAGTATATAGGTACAGGTAAAAGTGGCTATAATTAAAATAGGCATTCATCTATAGAATTTTAAACAATAGAAGCTTTCGCCATAAAAGTTTTCTCGCTTAATCAGCGAACTTCACAACATAATAATTCAATTTAATGAGTTAACTTTAAAGAAATTTTCAAATGGAATATTCAAATGCCAAAAGAGCCTCCTAAAGTAGATAAAAATAGAATTAGGTGATATAGCACTCCGTTTTTCACGTTTTTATTTTATTTATTTTCACAGAAATTGTAAGTCCAAAACTCGGCGAAAAGTGTTGGTTTCGTCTTAATGACGAAAGGAATGTCTGAACACTAGGTCCCTAGGTCCCACTACTCACGCTGCTACGTGCTAGATACAGCGTGAAATTGAAAAAATAATAAATTATAAACCGTAAAAAACGACCCAGATGGAATAAACACAGACCTAAGCAACAAACATAATTTATAATATGCGGGTACAAAATATTTACACACACTACAAGTTTACCAAAGTAAAAGATAAAGAAAGCTTCGAAAGCTGTATTTTTCAAAACTCATTTGAAATGAGAGCAAAGCTCAAAATTCTTGTGAACAGTTAATTCAATTCCTTTGTTCTTTTCCGTACAGCAATATTTGTTCTTTCTACGTGCTCGTATATTACTTAAGTCAGTTTTACTAAAACATAGCGTCGTATAGCTTTGTATCGCACATCATACCTAATGGTAAGATACCATTAGGTAACTCAACATCACACCGTTGCCCATATAGCAGGACAGGTAGAGGGAATCTAAAGTTAAGACACTCCGTTTTTCACATTGTGTGTCGAGAGGTGTAACTTAACGCTGGGCTTATGAATGCGTTCGTCGCATACGTTGAAATTATTAAACAAACCACACACACTAGACGTCGTAATATTTTATTCTTTTACACCATATCATAATCTCAGACAAGAGATGTTAACAACAAAAGTTAAAACAACCGTATGGAAACTTTGACCTGCGCTTCTAGTACGAGAACAACATTTTTAAGTTTCTAGTATATTTGATATTTATTGTTATCAAATATTGAATTAAATTAAACTACAACCATAAACATAAATAGCTCGTAAGTACAACACTAGCCACGTTTAAATGTAACCCTTTATGGGTGAAGGCCGATTAGGGGAAGATAGCAGGAAGTTAAGCATCTAATGAATCTTTTGTGCCCATTGACCTCGTTCTAGTAGACTGATTGCATGTTTAGGGAAGTACGTGGGTTCTTTCTCGAGTATTTTTTTTTTAAATATAATTAATATTAGATATATTTTAAATTAGTAAATATGAATTAATGTTTACTTTTTCCTGGTGGGTTAAGATAAAACGCGGCGTTAAGGTTCGCCAGTATTTTATTTATAATAATTGGTCACAGTGGGGTAGTGAGATATTGTATGATTGTAATCGCGACAGTTGTGGAGTCGATCTACACTTGTGGCAATTATTATATTAAAATTATTTTCGTTTCCCCACTCTGGTTGATAAAGCCCGAATTATTTTTTCCGCGACTCAACACACGATGCCTCAAATTGGCCCGACAGTGTGGAACGGAGTATCTTAACAGTAGGTTATTTCTGCTGAACTAAAATAGCAAATCACGATATTTCTCGTACATCGGGAAAAGAATAAAAGAAGTTCCCCATTTTAAGTCCACGCAAACAAAGTTGCTGACGATGACTAGTTTATTGTTAAATTTATTGTGAGTTCAGTTTCAGTGGACAGTTGGGGCGCAGTGGTACAAGCACGTGACTGTAAACGGAATAAATTGTGGGTTCGATTCCCACTATAGGATATGAAATATTAAATATTTTAATTTTTTCGCTTCGCTGAGGCCAGTCAAGTGTGTGTGTAAATGCGATTGGTTTTGGGTTCGATTCCCACTTGAGTAAATAAAATATTAAATATTTTCATTTTTTCCCTCTGATGTCGAGGCAAAGAGCGTTTAAAAGACGTTGAGTTCCGCCACTCAACACGCAATACCTCCAGGGTTCGGCTTTAAATAGGAAGCGGAGTGTCTTAGCACTAGGCTCCATTGCAGGTTGTGCTTTATGAGGGATAAAGTGTGAATCTGAAAAAAAATATTATTTCAATGATTTTTGTTTGCCTATCGAGTTTAATCAATTAGCAGATTATTCTTTATTATATTAATATTATAGTCACAGGTAATATTATTTATTCTGAGTGCGTATCTACATACATATAATTTGTAAGGGGTTAACAAAATTTTCGAATGTAGAATTAACTTCAATCGGTTAGAAGAAAGGATAAAGGCGCAAAAGGGTAAAATTTAACCTTTTCACTAGCTTGAATCTAATTATTTATATTTATATATTTATACATATATAAATAAAATTGAAAAACATACTAAAACACAAACAATTTTAACTAGTATAGAATATTAATAACTCATATTATTTAGTAGCTTAAAACTAACAACGATTTATTATTATGTTTGTGTTGGTGTATGAAATATTTACTTTGAAACAAGTTGTTTATTTTGTTTAATATATTATTATATACAAGAGCGTGCTCGTCACTGTTTTTTTTTATTTTAAAATAGCGACCCGCTCGCTGCTTTGCCCGCTTATACATACACAATTATAAATTTACTAATGTAATTTTTTTCGTCAGCTTATATCAGGATAGACAGCGGGAACCTAGTGTTAAGACACTCCACTCCCCACGATTTAAAACAAATATGTCATCTTCTCGAGTGGGATTGAACCCATAACCAGCCGATATTACAGTCGTACTTTGTGCCTCTGCGCCACGACTGCCCTCTGACTAATCTTAATTAATGCTGTGATAACATTGTCATAATGTATATAAATTGAAAACTAAGCCTCTATAGGACACAATATCCAAACAAAAGCTTTGATATAAAATATTCTTAATTTTAGAACTCAATAGTAGATCCAATTCCAGTTGGATTTTTTTAGTCTATTTACCTATTTTATTTTAATTTTCTAGCAAATGCTAGGACAGAATGAAGGAACCTAACGTTAAATCATTCTATACTTTTTAAACAATTATCGAGACATTCCGTGTTAAGTGGCGAAACTCAACGCTGCCTTTTGTTTTCTTACCTGAGCAGGGAAATTAAAATAATTTATTTACTCGAGAGGAAGTTAACCCCTTTACAATCAAATGCTATCCTGTTAGGTATACATAATAATAGCCAACACAAAAGGAGAATAATCAAACTTAGAGAATTACAACTCAAGAACCACTATACTTCTTGGAAGTCTTATTATCAAAAATAATTTAAGTTTCAAAAGTTCTTACACGGGAAACTGGCTTGTAATCGGACTTTAAAACTACTGAACTTTGCATAAGTTGTAAAGACAAGTTTATCTTGGATTTCTATAAAATATTGGGTTTGTGTAGTTGAAGAAGAACTACAACCGAAGCTATGAAGAGTAGAACGCTGAAAATTAAGGACAGGTAAGCACTAACTTAGTATTTCCTGATTTCCTGCGAGAACGGGATGAAACTAAGTTTCGGGCGGCTCCTATTCTCTTTATAATTTAACTTATACTCTTGGACCACACTTACATATGCTTATAGATTTGGCCATCGTTGGCAGCGGCATATTGTGTGACTTCCATTTCAATTTCCACTTACGGAAGTGAATTATTTTCATTTCCTCGCTCTAGGAACAAGACAAAGTGTAACCTCGCCTTCACGTGAACATGGACTGCTATAAAATGTTCGAAACGTTTATAAACTATTGATACATATAGGCCAGTCATGGTATAGGGGCACAAACTGGGATGTGACTGTACTCGTAAAACCGACTGGTTGTGGATTCGATCCCCCCTCGAGGAGTTGAAATATTTATTTGAGGCAAAGCGCGCCGAGGCAAAGCGCGGCGTTGAGTTCTGCCACTCAACACGCAATGCCTCCAGAATTTAGCAGAAAGTGGGGAACGGAGTAAAGCTGATTTTTTTTTAATCGATACATATAATAAAACGGTAAAAATATTTTGCCTGTACATTTAGTATTTTTGACTGAAATGGACAGAGGGACACTTAAAAAAAATAATAGATAGCATTTTTTTTAATCATTTTTCTTTGTCTGTCTGTCTGTATGATCACGCTTATCTCCGATAGTGAACTGAATCGGTTTAATTGAAAATTTCACCAATTGCTTCTTTTTAACTGAGCAAAACATGTAAAATTTGTTTCATCAATTTTGACGATTTGTTAAAAAAAGATATTGTCATTTGAATTAACTCTCTATCTATGCTTATATAATGAAGCCGAAGAGTTTATTTGTTTGTTTATTTAAACGCTAAGATTTAAGCTTTGGGTGTACTGGTCTGATTTTTATTTTTTTGTTTTGCATAAAAGCTACATTCTTCAGGAGTGCTACATACTATATACTATTACGGTATAAGCCGTAATTAGCCTTAAATAACGAAACGACATAACGTAATGACAATAAGAAGGAACACCATTGAATTGCTTTAAGCGAGTGCGTCGCAAAAATATCTAAATATACACATGTAGTCACAGAGTGACAGTACATTGTACTAAAAAAAATTAAATTTTATTACTTCTAAAAAAAGTCCGCGACACTATATATATTTCTTTTAAGAACAAGTCACAATAAGGCATTATTTGAAAAAAAAATTAAAAATTCTACGGTGATAATTCACCGTTTTTTATTTCACAAAGATACTGAAACTTACCAGCAAAAGTTATTTCATAATCAAGGAAATTTTACGAAGATGCACTTCCGGTTTTGTAGTATGTAATTTGGGCTGGAGAATTTAAATATTAATATCTGTTTACGGCCGCAAGCACAGGTTCAAGTCGAGAGGGGGGCTTCCTTGCCGCGGTGACATCCTCTCAAGCAGCCACGTAGTGCTTGCATTTTCTCATTGTTTTATGATTGAATGGATACTATAAATCTGTTGGCAAATGCAGCATAATAAAAGTATTATAGGTGGTATGCGGGCGAAGCCGCAAGTGGGCCGCTAGTACTAATATAATAAACCGGATCAGTTTGTTTGTTTTTTTCAACGCTAAGATCTCTGGATCCATCTGGTCTGGTCTGATTCATAGTATATTCTTTTTTATAGTATGTAATTTGGACTGGAGAATTTAAGACAGGTATTTTATGATTCAATGTATAAATCTGTTGGCAAATGCACAATAATAAAAATATTATAGGCGGTTTGCGGGCGAAGCTTCGAGTGGGCCGCTGGTACTGAATATACGCTATTAATATGATTAAATAATTTTATTTAAGATGTATAATTATCACGAAAATCAAACATTTTATTAAAACATAGCGAGTTCTATCTCCTAACACGCAATGTCATGAAAATTTATTGGAAAATCGGGAACAGTGTTTTAAAATTAGGTTTCCTTTGTCTACTCGTCTACTATGCGGGAAAACGCGTGAAGTTGTTTGAAATTTTGTATTCATTCAATACTAATACTTGTATAGCAGGTAAAGTATCCGAACACACAGTACGCCACTTGACTGTGATCGCTCTCTGCAGTGGTTGAGGAGGCCGTAAGTAGGAATCGATGGTCCTTATGATTTGTGGAAGCCCCTCTGCTGACTCTTCATAGATTTCCATAATAATATACATTGAATTGACTTATTGCTAGTTGCAGGTATGTTTCATTCATAATCATTGTAACTTTACGCGGCTTTATTTCTTCTCCCTTAGCTGGGTAGAAAACAGAGAGTCCTAGTGTCAGGACACTTTACCCTACTTTTGCCTCAACGGCCTAAAATGTATTAGCAATAAATAAAATATATAATGTGTATGTATGTATGTATGTGTGTATATGTAGCATAGCATACAATGTACACAAGTAAAGAAGTAATAAATTCAAACTGTATAAGACTGTAATGAACTGTTCAAGCAAAATGTGTCTCGTGCCCCAAGTACTCGTATTTACCAGACCAAAGCTCCTCCCGTTAAATAGATTAGGGTTAAGTAAATCTCCCCTAACTAAGTTATGGCGAATACGCATTCGGAGTTGAGTTACGATTTATTCAGCTATAAATCGTACTGTAATTTTTAATGTTCTTTAAGACCTTCACATTTTCCCGCACATCAGGGTACAGCGGGGGTGAGGGTCGTGGTGCAGAGGCACAAAGTGTGACTGTAAAATCAACTGGTTGTGGGTTCGATCCCCACTCGAGGAAGTGAAATATTTATTTACATTTATATTTTCATTTCTTCGCTCTGGTGTCGAGGCAAAGCGCGGCGTTGAGTTCCGCCACTTAGCATGCAATGCCTCCAGAATTCGGCGGAAAGTGGAGAACGGAGTGTCTTAACACTAGGTTCTCTCTGCCTACTCTGCTGTGTGCGGGATACAGAGTGAAGCTGAAAAAAAAATCAGGGTATAGCGCTTACAATCAAATGACACGCGATGGATTACAGAGAACTTTCGGAAAAAACTTGAAAATATGGAAAAGGTAAACTATAGAGATTCATCTTATTATAGCTTCACGCTCCACTCGCGCATATAGCAAGGTAAATAGAGAAAACCTTGTGTCAAGACACTCAGTTCTATACACACTGCCCCTTGTCAAGACATTGAAATCATGATGATTGTTACCAGAGCGAAGATATGTAAATTAACATTTCCCTTAGTGAAAACAGAACCCAAACCTAACCAGAAACCTCATTTTAATGTAATTTAGTTCAAACACAGTATAAACTCTATATTTTTATGTGTAAATAAAAGATATACATTTGATATTAACGCGCGATCACGTTTCGATATGTTGAAATGATTGTATACACTTACTTTCTGAAAATAAAAACCTTTATGTAAATAAAATGAAATGAAAAGCTTTGTCTATGGTGGATATTGATTATAAATTGTTGTTAAAGCAGTTATAACGCCGACATGGGTGGATTTTATTGGTTGCGGTTTCTATCAATTTTAAGAAATAAAATATTATTTTTTGGGATTATAAATTATTGTAAATCCTCCACTTTTATTTTAATCTCCTGGTAAGGCTAACTGCAGCGTTGAGTTCCACCACTCAAGATGCAATGTCATTAAACTGGTATGCGTTGAACATAAGGTTTATTTTTCCTGCCCTACTATCTTCGCGGTACAGCGTGAAGCTGAAAAAAATGTATTACTTGTAGTAAACTTTGTATTGTAAAAATACTTTTTGGATATAATTTTTGATGATATACTATTTTTCTCTAGGATTTATTGATATGCTAATCACTGATGTGTGCAAAAGATCAACTTTACGGCTTTTCCCCTACAGCGGGTTAGGCGGAAAATCCATTCTCCACTTTCCACTGAATTTTCGAGACATTACGTATTAAACAACTACACGTAACGTCTCGAAGATTCAACAGAACTCCACGATGCACTTTGTCTAGCAGAGGTGGGAAATGAAACTAATTTCAGTCAGGTCATTTCTCGGAGGGAGATCAAACCCATAACCATTGCGTTTACAATCAGACGCTGATCCACTGCGCCAAGGTGACCTCTAAGATATCTATTATTCGCGTTAGTCTCCTTAACTACATTATCTCCAGTGGATGTGATTAGCTTAATTGGTATTGTCGCTGTAGCTCGATCGATAAGAAACATTGTTTTAAATTACATTGTTTCTTTTGTTTATTTAAGACAGACCACTTTAACTTATTTACTTACTTACTAATATTGTAAAGCTGAAAAGTTTGTTTGGTTTCACAAGCTAATCTCGAAAACCACTGGTTGCCATTAGAAAAATCTAAATCAAGTATTTTGAAATAATATTCTAAAACATCTATAAAAAGCCGTATCTTTAATATGCCTAGCTACATGTATATATACATGGGGGATATGCCTATCCAGAAATGTTTTGATACATTTTTATATCAAAACAATATTTAGCACACTCAAATATTATCTAATTTCAACAATGTCACATACATTTATAAAACAAATAAATAAATCCCGCACACAGCAGGATAGACAGAGGGAACCTAGTGTTAAGACACTCCGTTCCCCACTTTCTGCCGAATTCTGGAAGTATTGTGTGTTGAGTGGCAGAACTCAACGCCGCGCTTGTCCTCGACACCAGAGCAAGGAAATGGAAATATAAATTTAAGTAAATATTTCATCTCCTCGAGTGGGTATCGAATCCACAACCAATCGGTTTTACAGTCACACTGTGTGCCCCTGCACCACAACTGGTCTCACATACATTCATATTAAACTTATAACCTCCTATTTTTTAAGTCCTCATTTTTTGAAATAAGAATTGTTACAAGTTTCAAGAGAATTATTTCCAAGGTCCTAAGGACATGGGCCTAACAAAAACACAAGATCGTTTACTCAACAAAACTTGGCCCAATAGCCCTGCGTGGGGCAAATTATCGGTTAAACGACCCATAATGCTCAGGGATGCGATTCCTGCGGCTGATGTATAAAAGAGGTATGTAGATACGAGATTTACGTTTTGGCCAAATAATAGATCCTCTTATATAAGTTTGTATATTTTGACATTTAAAAGAATCAGCTTCATGCTGTATTGCTATGTATTGAAGAGTAGGCAGAGGAGATCTAGTGTTAACACGCTCCGTTCCTCACTTTCCGCCATTTTCGAGGTATTGCGTGTTGAATGGCGGAACTCAACGCCGGGTTTTTGTGTTGTTGCCAGTGTTAAGAAATAAAAATATTAATTATCTGCTTATAGTCTCCATTTCATGGGCGGTAAATGTACACTATGAATCCGGTTATATATAAAGCGCGGAGTTGACATTCGCCGCTCAGCACACAATGTTTCGGATTCTGACCGGAAACGGAGAACGGAGTATCTTGACACTATGTTTTATAAAGCTTGAAAGCTGAAAAGTAGGATATACTTCTAAAAGAAACAAGAGTAGGTCAACATTAAGACATACGCTTGTCTAAAACCAAATGATATACCGAACATTTATACATCTCAAGGGAAAAGAGAAACGAGAAATTGTTAAAGTTTTATCGTATTGCGGCTTAACTAATGGTTGAAGTTTAAGACAATATTATTTATTTAGAGAAACCATTGTGATTTCAGTATTTACATAATCTCAGTGCTTCTTACTTATAGTCCTTTAGAAAACAAGTTCATTTCTGTGAGTAGCTTTAGCTGTCTAAACTGTATATTACATTACTTTAGCATGCCAAGCTGAAGTTACATCGGATACCCTGATATGATTTCCTTCAATAATTTTCGTCGTTAAGTTCCGCCACTCAGCAGGCAAAATTTAGAAAATTGGGTGGTGCGTGGTTAACGAAATGTCTTAACATTAGGTTCCCGTTACTCTCAGCAAAGTTTAGAGAATTGAGTGGTGCGTGATTAACGAAGTGTCTTAACATTAGGTTCCTATTGCCTCCTTAAAGGCGTGAACACAAAAAAAAAGCTCAAATCAATAATTCCGTTTAACCAAATGCCTAGTAATACAAAGGCCGTCCTGCTGACGCACAAATATGAAATTGTAAAGGCACACCCGAATGAAATTCAACAGAATTATTATTGTTATTATAATATAGCAGCTTTTGGTAAATTTTGTATTTAGTAAGAGATCCAACGTGAAAATTACTTATTCACACGTATCCTACAGGCAGAAAAATCGTAAAGACGAAACGAAGTGTCAAGACACTTTTTTCTCCTCCCAGTTTTTAATAGATTAATAACTGATGGAACCGAACGTCGATTTATATTTAACCAGAGCAGAGCTTTTTAATATAATTTATCATCAGATTTGTTGAGATGAGGTGGTATTATTCGAAGCAGGTGGCCAGTGCCTTAGACACCATTCAGAGAGCACGTGGTTCCGATATAGCCTTCTGACCACGCTGGCGTTGTTCATCATATCTGAGACTAAGCCTAAGATTTGGATCCATGATGATAAATCTGAAATTGGGAAGCAGTTTAAAAGAGGTAGATGAAATAAGTTAAAATATCATAGCAGTTCCTGAGATTAGTGCGTTCAACCAAACAAATTCTTCATTATTATAATATTATTATAAATATATATCGTTATATAGATAAGCAGTTTAAATATACGAAGCATCGATGCAGGTAGGTAGCGTTTGAGCATCGAATTCAATACACGCGGTCAGGTGGAAGATCCATTTAGTAACGCGTTGCTGGTCACAGCCATGATGAACGGTTTTTTTACTCCTATGATATAACTATAGTTATAATAGAAGTGAATAGTGATAATATTGCTTATTTTATATTATAAAAACCTTAAAGGATATTATAATTTATATTATGTTTATTATATTTAGATACAAGGTAAAGGTTGTATTTTTTTATTTTTACGCTATATCCCGCATATAGCAGGGAAAGGAACTGTAGTGTTAAGACAATGCTTTTCCTAATTTTCGCCCAATTTTCATGACGATTGTCCTATGTATCCCGCACATGGCAGAGTGGGCAGTGGGAACTTGGAAACCTAGTACTGAGACACTCCGTTCGAATTAAGACAGTTCCGGCCCCCGTTCCGACTTCTGAAGGCATTGTGTGTAAAATGGAGCAACAGAGCCAGAAATTGAAAATAATAAATATTTATTTTTTCTCGAGTGGGAATCGAACCCACAACCTGTCGTGTTTCACTCAGTTGTGCTCCTACGCCACGACTAGCCTCAATGAATATTAACTTAATGATATCGTAAATATATTGATTTCTATAATATTGCCGCTTAAATTAAAGAAAATAACTTAACAAATGTAATTAGACAAAGTTTAAGCTTACTATAATTGCATATTCATTTGGAACGTTGTCAAAGTTGCGATAACATTGAGGAACGTGCTGCAAAGTTCCCTTTTGTCAAAGTTTCAGGTAAATAGTGATTCAAGTTTTATACAAGCGATATGAAATGTTACATTTAGTTATTGTATATAATAAATAAATTGACTTAGAAACCAGTAAATCAGACATACAAACGAGTTTTATAATAATTTTATTCACCCTTGCTACTTTATTTCTATTTCTAATCTAAGGCTTATATTGTATACAATTAACAGAAATAAGACTTCCCTCGACTACTGTCTCCTATTCAATGAATTAATTTTTAACAATAAAAAACGAACGAACGAACGAACTAAAAAATAACAAATAATTTTACATAAAGTAAAATATACTTTGATTTTGTTAAACAAAAATAATTTAAAAAAGATTTTATAATTTTGAAGTCGGTATCAAGCTAATGCTACAACAACCTTACTACAATATCGAATTACTATCCCGTTTGTTTTACTTGCCACCGACTTCAAAATTATAAAATATTTTTTTAATTATTATTATCTAACAAATTGATAACCTCCTTTTCTTACAGAAATCGGTTAAAAATTGAGACATTGCATATTGAGTAGCGGAATTCAACGCCATGCTTTGTTGTCAAAGCGGGAACTTAAAGAGAATTTGAATTGATGATTATAAATAATTAAAATATGTGTTCAATTCATCTTTTATTGGAGGAATTTGAACCCACTACCATCGCGTTATAGTCAGCGCTGTGCCATGAAGGCGATGACGGTTGAGTATGTTTCAATTTTCGGATAAAAATTTCCGGATAAACCGTAAAAAAAAATCACTAAAAAAAACCACTAAATTCTACATTATATATCCATAAATAGGGATGCCTTGCAAAACCATAAACAACGTAAACGTCAAAGGCATCATACATATAACACGTCAAAGCTCTTCGAACAAACAGTCAATCAGAGACAACCCGCCCTTGTTTACTATTACTATACATGTGTATATCGATGGCAGGGTTGTATTGTAAATATAAATATTATTGAATGGACTATCCTCTGTACAGGGTGGGTCTAATACGTCAAGACAAATTTTCCTACGTTTTTTTAGCTTCACACTATATAGCAAAGCGTGAAAAATTGCATGTTAAAATGCGGATCTGAACGCCTTGTATTGTCTTGTTATCAAGCCGAAGAAGTGAAAATAATTTATTTAGCCTAGCGGGAATCAAACCCATAACCGTAATTTTATGGCGAAGAAAAATTAATATGTTAGGTAAGCGTCAACATGCTAATATTTATATTGTATAGGTCTATATCACAATGTCAATAAATATCAAAATCAGACATTAGTCTGATTTTGATATTTGCCATTAATTAAAAAAGGAAATACTTTATTCATGTTAGACTCCATTTTAATAACCCTTTTTAGACGTACCTTCCATTTAAATCGTAATTCATTAAAGCAACACCTCGCATGGAACTTAAAAACTTTTTGGGGCATAAAAAGTAACAAGATGCTTAGAAAATCAAGATTCTATTAAGTTAGTCTTTAAAATCTAGATTTAGGTTTTAACGTCTATATAAAATATTCTAAGAGATCTAAATTCCTTATTATACGTATAATTATTTTAAATTAATCTACTTTTGCTCATGTTTGGAGCTACAATTTAATGCATAATTAATATTTTTTTTCTCGATTTTTCTAAACTGCCTAAATAGGTCGCCTGACTAAAACGCGACGGTTGTGAGTTCAACTCCCATTCGTGGGAATGTATTCACATTATTTTCATTTCTCTGACTGGCACTAAAATAGGCTGGGAAGTAAGGTCCGTATTTATAAGCCGCTTCTAACCTTGACATGGATCTTGAGAGAGATCTTGAGATGATTTCATTCATAAATTATAAACTAAGGAGGAAACGGCATCTCAAGATTTAACTCAGAGTAGAGAGCGATTTATAAGTTGGGGCCTAAGTGTTTTACCTACATGAGAATCTTTGCTTACTCTGCTTTGCCGGTAAACATGCGTGAAGCTGTTTTTTTTTTAAATATCAAATATCTAAAAATAATAAACAGTATAAAGTAAGCATGTCAAACATTTAGGTCCTGGTGCACATATCGACCAGCCACTTGGCACGATGCTTAGGCTTATTGCCAAGCAAGTACTTTATCGCGTTCCTTGTATTCATGTTCAAAAATATTTGAATTTGAAATTTGGAATCTTAAAGGCTACCACGCACGACTACGACGACACGTACACGTGACGGTTGTGGGTTCGATCTCCACTCGGAGATCGAAGTTACTTCAGTTACTTAATAGACACTATCTCTAATTGAGTACTAATTGAGTGTCGCGGCAAATGGAGATTTTTAATAAAGTCTTCAGACAGATTAGTTTCGCGGCAGTTACGCAACTAAAAATTTTTTTAAAGACATACCTGTGCTAATGCACAAATGCATTCCACCTTTACTACCAATAAATTGTCAATTTTGATTGCATAAAAATTCATCAATCAGTTCATTTCCGCCTTCTGATAAGGCAAAGTACAGCGTTGATTTCCATTACTGAACCAACAATGTCTCAAATTTAGGCAAAAATCTGATAAAAGTGTATTTTAATGTACAGTGAAGCTGTCTTGGCGCAGAGCGACGCTTGTTGGTTTCGACTCCTGCTCAGGGGAATGAAATATTTGATATTTTCATTTTCTCGGTCTGGTAACAAGGCAAAGCGTGGCGTTGAATTCCACTACTCTACACGCAATGCCTTAAGAATTCTTCAGTAAGTGGATCGGGATTGTCTTGATGGAAACGGAGTGTCTTAACACTTGGTATGAGGTTCCCTGATACCTACTATATGTGACATATAATGTGGAGCTAAAAATAACTGGCTACTATACACTAGATTCTCTTAACAATGCAAAAGAAAAACAAACTAAAAATAGAACAAGTTTAATTTGAAAGCAAAATATTTATACTAGATAAGTGCATGAAAATTGATCTAAACTATTCAATTTCAAAGTTTTTTGCAGAGCGAGTAGTTCGAGAGTGCTACCTCTAACCTATCCACTTATTTCAACATTTAACTTAAACTTATATTAGTTTGTAACGAGCTAGCCACAAGGCACACAAAAGAATCTTTCAGTTGATGGATTCGATCGAAATGGATTCGAATCCAGTTAAAAGAACTATTTAGCAGGTTCACGCTTTTTCCCGCATTGCAGCAGCATTGGGTAGCAAGACTCCGTTCCTCCGTAGGCTCCGTTTCTCATGCACCGCTAAAGTTCAAAACATTGTTTGTTGAGTGTTGGACCTCAACGCCGTTAAAATGGTCAATTCAAGATACATTGTTAAAACTTTCAATTCCCTAGATATTAAGAAAACATCAGATCTTTGGGGATTTTTTCTCATATTTATTAATCATATAATAGAGTATTGTGTTTTTCCTGACTTAATGAAATTTAGTAAAGTCATATCTATATTTAAATCGGGTAGTACATCTGATCCCAACAATTTTAGACCTCTATCTATACTACCCTCATTTAGTTAAATATTTGAGAAAAATATTTTAAATCAAATGCTGATGTACTTTGACTCACATAATATTATTCATGATAAATAGTATGACTTTACTAAAGGTCGCTCGACTACTGATGCTGGTATAAGACTTATAAAGAGTATAAGTGAGACTCATAAAGAGTGTAAGAGAGTCATTAGTCAGTATGGAGGTCCCACAAGGGTCTATTTTCGGTCCTTGTCAGTAAATTTTAGTAAATTTTCCTTTTTAATAAATATATATGGTATTTCTATAAAACTATTGCGTAACATTAGTAATACTATGTGTTATCCTCTTGAAAGTTTATTTAATAAATGTTTGAAAAATGGAACATATCCTCAACCGCTAAAGGAAGTAAAAATATGCC
>DWQW01004048.1:0-20843 GCA_018249695.1 Heliconius erato demophoon | reverse complement strand
CTGGTGTCGAGGTTAAGCGCGGCGTTGAGTTCTGCCACTCAACACGCAATGCCTCCAGAATTCGGCAGAAAGTGGGGAACGGAGTGTCTTAACACTAGGTTCCCTCTGCCTACCCTGCTGTTTGCGGAATACAGCGTGAAGCTGATTTGATTTGATTTTTTAACTCATATATACCCACAGTAGTAGCTGGTGTGAATTCCCCACTTTCAAAAGAAATTCCCCACTTTCCACCGAATTCTCGACGCATTGCGTGTCAAGTTGCGTAACTTACGCCGCGTTTTGCCTCGTTACCAGAACGAGGAAATAAAAATAATAAATATTTCACTTTTCCGAGAGGAAATCGAACCCCATAATCATCGCACGTATGTGCTCCTGTGTCACGATGGCCAGTTATACATATATATATATATACCATAAATTTTTATCTTAAAGCAGAGATTTTATTATGTACTTTTCTGACAATTTATAAACAAATAATACTGTATAATGATCCCATGCTGTATCTTAATAAATATTATTTAATACAGTTTAGTACCAACTAAGTCTCTGCCAATAAATACCTAATCAAAAATGTTTTTGTAGTCTTTAATTTAGACGGGAGTTTCATTAAAATATTTTAACTTCGATGAACCGTGAGGAAACAAAATTACAAGCCACACTCCCCTACCCTAAACAGTTTATTACAGCTTAAGATCGTTTATAAAAAGTTTTTATACAGAAAAAAAGTTAAAGCTTCAAATTCTATGTCAGTACCTTACGCCTCGCTTAATTACATTTTCTACTAGACGGTTTCAATTAAAATAATTTAATTAAAAGCTGTCATTGTATAATATTTTAATTTAAACATCTTTTTTGTAAATTTACCTATTTAAATCTTTTTTTAGCTTCACGATGTACCCTGCTTATAACAGGGTAGCCAGAAGGAACCTAAGGTTAGACATTTCGTTGCCCATTTCCTGCCCATCTTTCTAGAAATTACGTATTGATTGGGCGCGGAATACAATACTGCACATAATCTAGCTACTAGAGCGGAGAAATGAAAAAAAAATCCCATCCATTCCCAAATAGGAACCGAACCAACACTTTTCGCGTTGCACCACGGCGGCCTCTAACAGAACTTAACTATTACTACACATGTTGCGAGTATGACATTTTTATTTAAAACTAGAATAAATTTTGTAGAAGTCCATTAAGTTAATTGTTGTAAGTTAAATATAATATTAAAAAAAATAAAAACGTCGATTACGTTTCATTTCATTTCTTTTTTATTTCCTGCAAGTTTTTTTTTTGTACATTTCTAATGGTGTATATATATAATGGATTTATAAAGAGACTAATTATGCATAATAGTATTGTTATAGTAAGTAAATATTATATTTTATAACACGTAGAAATGTTTGATAATAATTAATCTGATTTGAATATCATTTTTTTTTGTTTTGCAAAAATCAGTGTTGCTTAATCATATTACTCCCTATAAAGACAGAATTCGTAAATTTTCTGTTGTTTTGATACTAAGAACGACGAGCCGAATGGTCAGTGGCGTCAGCGTTTGCCTTTAATCGCAACAGATTGTGGTTTCGATTTCCACTCGAGGAAATAAAATATTTAATATTTTCATTTCTTCGCTCTGATATCGAGGTAAATGCGTGGTGTTCCGTCACTCAACAAGCAATGCCTCCAGAATTAAGCGGAAAATGGAGAACGGAGTGTCTTAGCACTAGGCTCTCTCTGCCTACCCTGCTGAATGCGAATGAAACACAGTGTGAAACTGAAAAAAAAACTAAATATAAATTAACAATGTTATAATATACAAAAAGCACATATAATATATTATTTTAAAACATCTTAAATAGATGACTTTTTCATTTACGTCAACCGCGATAAATGTGCCAAATGTTAAAAGATAACTAAATTGCCAACAAATGTTTCGTTAAATTAAATAAGGAAGCCACTGCCAATAAACTCCACTCACGTACAGGGTGATAAATTTTAGAAATTGTCCTTGTCGCGTTCTCTCTTAATTTATACAAGTTCCCATGTGACTGTTTAAGTAGGGTTCACACTGTGGCAGTTTTGAACAAAATAAAATTAAGTTTGAACGAAAATAAAATAATAGTTATTGTAATATTGTATTATTAATACCTTTAGATTTTCTAAGTTTTTTTTTTAGCTTCACACACACAACAGGGTAGACAGAGGAACTTAGTGTTAGAAACTGCGTTCCCCATTTTTCGGCAATTTTTGGAGGCATTGTGTGTTGACTGGCGGGACTCAACGCCGCTTCTTTATTGAATAAGCCCGAAAATGAAGGAAAGAGTGATGTGTGATTTGTTTCATTGTATATTGGATGGCGAAACTTAACTCCATGCTTTGGTAACAAATTGTAAAATGGAGTAGCTTAACACTAGATTCCTTTCGCCTACAAAAAAAAGGAAAGCTGAAATAAAGTTTTAATTGGTAATTTTGATTATTTTACAATAGATATCTTAAAAATTATATATTTGTACTAACAATTTCTCTCAAGTCCCTTAATGGAATATTCTAAAAGTAGAATCTTATGGCATTAAAGGATTTTCACAAAGCTATTGTTTAACCAATACGTGGGTTTTCAACATTGTCGAACATTAAGAGATATAACAATAAAAGGTGTATATCTTATAAAAATATCCCCCCCTGTTTAAGGGTCCCCCCCTACTTTTATAATTTACTATGATGTATATATTTTTTATTTTTGAATTGAAACTTAATTATAATATATAATATTTGATATAAAAAAATTTGGATTTAAATTAAAATAAATAGATTGATAAGAAATAGAAAATAATAAAGCTGAGTGAGTGAATAAAGTATTGTGACACGTTTAATCATTTCGCTAAGTATTTTGAAGGATGTCAAAATACAATACATTAAGTATTGTTAACAACTTAATACAAAAGAAAAAAGAATTAAATAACTGTTTTTTTTATCTGGGCTTGCGCTTATGCACATCATTCCAATGTCCGAAATAAAATATAAGGCTAACGTAAAGATTTTCTTTGCGTACATTTCTTAATTAATGAAAAAATCCTGCTAATTGAAAATCATATACGAGTGCGTGTAATATTCGAGACATTGCATATTGAGTGGCGGAACTTAATATAAATAAAACACTGCATTTCATCTATCAGAGCAAAGATATGTAAATAAATTTGACATAATCATTCCGAGTGGGGATCGAACCCACAACCGTTACGTTTACACTCGAATGTATGCCAACATCCATACTGCCTTCGTGAAAAAAGAACATAAAGCTTATTTAGTTAAAATTACCATTGGACTATAGCCAAGAGATACAAATTTAATTTCTTGTACAATTTTTTTATATAATTAAAAAAAAATCCTATATCAAAAGCAAACATAACCCTAAAGCACCTAAAGGACTTAACTTTTAAATGTTACTCAGTACATTAAATAAAACCTGTAGCTACTAGTATGTATATTGTACACCCAACCAATAACAAAGCTGGGTTGTTAATCTTGCTTCGAGTGTGACCACTTTATTAGACATCGAGACTTGTATGGAGAAATATACGCCTTCTGGGTATAGTTTTCAATGTTGTATACAGTATATATTGAAAAGACGATCGCACCTTACTTTATATTGGAAATAAGAATTTATATGTGCTTAGAGGTTTGTACGGTGGTAAATATGTAAATGAATTCTTGTGATAATAACTATTATTATTCATTATGTAAAATTTATTTCAAATTAAACTGTCAGATGAAATTTAATTCTATAAAATATAATGAAAGTAAAAAAATATATATTTTTTATTCCATCAATCTATACTTCCTTATTTATATTGTAAATTCGAAAGTAAAAGTTACTTTCGAGAGTCTGTCCGTAAGTAACGCAGTCACGGTCATACCGCTGATCCAATTTTGATAAAACTTCATATAGAGGTATTTGAGGGTCTTGGGCCGAACATTGGCTACTTTTTTTCTCATATTTCGATGAATAAAAATCAGCTTCACGCTGTATCCCGCACACAGCAGGGTAGGTAGAGGGAAACTAGTGGTAAGACACACTGTTCTCCACTTTCCGCCGAGTTCTGGAGGCATTGCGTGTTGAGATATTAAAATACTTTTCTTTTCTTTTTTCGATATATATTAATATATCAAAATACATTTCTAGTTGATATGCGTCTGATGGTTTTACATGACATATTAATTACAACTGTCGCTAAGCAACAAGGATTTCGTTTTAAGAAAACATCGCACAAAATGTTTTTTATGCGGTTTTATAACTATTATAGAACCAATTGACGTGTACTATGCGTATAATATGCGTTGCCATAGTAAAGTGTTTGTCAGTTTATGTATATTGTCAAATATATGGTAGACCAGTCGTGGCGCAGGGGCACAAAGTGTGACTCTAAAATCGACTGTTTGTGGATTAGATTCCCACTCCAGAAAATAAAATATTTAAATTTATATTTTCATTTCTTCACTTTAGTGTCGAGGCACAGCGCGGCATTGAGTTCCGCCACTCAACACGCAATGTCTCCAGAATTCAGCGGAAAACAGAATGTCTTAACACTCTCCTCTGCTGTTTGCGAGATACAGCGTGAAGTTGATTTATGTTTATTTTATTTTTATATGGTAGTGTGTGTTTCGTTCATGTGATTAATTTTGTGTAGTTTTAGGGTTCCGTACTTATTAAAGAAAAAAGGAACCCTTAAAGGATCACTCTGTTGTTCGTTTGTCTGTCTGTCGAGACCCTTATATCAGGAACGTTTAGAGGACTACAGGTAGTACTAGTTCAGAAAAAAATCTGAAAATTATACATTTGTGGTTAAATTGTCCAAAAATATAATAAATAGCCTTAAATACCAAAAAACTCATATTTCGACACTATAAAGGGAATCAAAATGAATAGGTTACTTCCGTATGACCTAGAATTATGAAATTTTATAGCTAGCATCTTATCAACAGGTAGTAATAATAAAAAAAAATTGAAAACTATACATTTGTGGTTAAATCCTAAAAAATAAAAGACTTAAAAAGGGGCAAATATGATATTAAAGCCGCAATTCAAGTGAGGTACCTATCAATTTAAAGGGCTCTGGCTAAGCTAAGCCTGAATTTCAGACAAAGCTCGAGATATCCAATTTTTATACCGAACTCTCGGTGAGTGAGCCTGACTCACACTTGTCCGGTTTTTTTAAACGTATTAATGTATTATTTAATAAAAATATCACCATTCTACGCTTCTTTTCTGTATAAAGTTTAATTGTGCCAATCAATTTTGAAAAAATGGTGAAGTTCTTGCTTTACGTAATAGTTTAGATATTGCCAAATTTTAAAAAAAGTAGATGGAGGACAGAAGAGCACAAAATATTTTTATTTTCTCGAACTGATAACAGGACCAATTGCAGATTTGAGTTTCACCACTCAACACGAAATTACCTCGAAAATTAAACTGAAATTGACCGGAAATTTTCTCTGCCTAAGCTATTTTATATGGAATGCAAAAAAATATCAATATCATCAATATGTCAACTAACAGACGAATGCCACCTCAGCCTACTCACGACCATGGACTACTGCAAAGTGTTCGAAACGTCGGGTTTCCAAAAGTGTATAATACTAAATACACGCGTTTAATCCGGTTAAATAGTTTCATTAAAAAAAATGTGTAATAATCGTGAAAACCAACGATCGTACTAAAAATATAAAGTTAATATCAAAAATATAACGAATGATGAAAAAGAAAAAGAAAATATTGTATTATGATAGACAATCTTCTCTTAATTACTTTTCACATAGTGGATATAATACGTTGTGGCCACTTAAACTAGGTACTGGATTTATAAGGGGTGCTTCAGTTCACTTTACACAAACACGAAGGTGACATACCATAGAGTAAATCTCACCTTAGCTTGCGATTATACACTATCTTAAAATATTGTAAATGTCAAAATTTGTAAGGATGGATGTTTGTTCCACTTTTACGCAAAAAATCATGAACGGATTACGATGAAACTTTTAAGTAATATAGCTTATACAGAATAAGCTACAATTTGTGTAAAGATTATATTATTTATAATATAATAATAATTTAAAAGGAGAAAGCCGCGTTTGTGTCGCTAGTATATTATATTACAGTTCTATCTGCTTTGCTTATAACTTAGAACTGTGTAACACATACCTTTATATTTTTATAGATTAATTTATTAAAATAATTATTTTTTTGTATAATTTTAATATAAACCATCTTTTTTTAAGTCCCACGACGTACACAGACCAGGGTAGGCAGAATGAACTGAGGAACCTAATATTAAAACACTCCGTTCCCAAAACAAAAAAAATTAATATAACAATATTTTACTCAAAACCCTTTAACCTCCAGTCGTTGTAAATCTCTCCAAAGCAAAGCAAAGCAAACCAAAGCAATTTTATTAAAATATATCAAAATCAGTTTCTATTCTATCTAAGTTAGCACTCCACGGGAACGGTTAAACTTACACGGGTGAATTTATAGGGGCACTTCGCTTCACTCCATGCATACGTGATGCCGTTGAATCGACGTATCTAAACTTTCACTACGCTATTTGCAATCTTTGTTTCTTTAGATATACTCTATCGTGATTTAAATCTTGTGTTAGTTTTTGTGAAACGTGGATTAGGACTTAGGAGGCAATAGTGTGAGAAGAAATATGAAAAAAAAAACAAAGCAAGCGCGATAGGTTATGGGTTCGATTCAGTTCCTCGCTATGGTAACAAGGCAAAATTTAACGTTGAATTCTACTCAACACGGAAAGCCTCCAGAATTTAATGGAAAGCGGAGAACGGAGAACACGCAAACAAAACATTTTCAGGTTCTGTTTGCCTATTTTTCTGTATGGGCTACAGCGTGAAGCTGTAAGAAAAAAACATATATTGTACTCTCGTTAAGACGTAATATTTTTTTTTTCAGCTTCACGCTGTATCCCGCACACAGCAGGGAACCTAGTGTTAAGACACTCCGTTCTCCACTTTCTGCCGAATTTTGGAGGCATGGCGTGTTGAGTGGCAGAACTCAACGTCGCGCTTAACCTCGACACCAGAGCGAAGAAATCTAAATATAAATTTAAGTAAATATTTCATCTCCTCGAGTGGGGATCGAACCCACAACCAGTCGGTTTTACAGTCACACCTCGTGCCGCTGCGCCACGACTGGCCTCAGTGCGGCTACAATGATAAATAATGATTTTCGTTATTATTCCATTATTATTATACAGAACGTAAGTTGTGCGGTGCTATTCCATGCGGTCACTTAAATCAAACGGGTGAATTTATTAGGTCACTTAGTTCATTCTATATACATAAGTGACGCTCTAAGAGATCGAGATAGATCTCGATCTCGAAGAGACTTTCAATTAATATTTGTGTCTGAAATATTGAAAGATTTCAAATACCTGTAAATTCCAAAATTATACTACTAACTAGTTACTCGACTTAGTTTTTAATACATTAAGCACATTTAAATTTACATTGTAAACAGAGAGAACCTAGTATCAAACCCTAATTTCTTCTTCACGTACTACTTTTGACTTCAAATATTGCTTGTAGCGTGGGGTAACCCAACGACGTGATTAAAATAAAAATAAATTAGCTTCACACTTTACCCCCCACATAGCAGGGTTGGCAGAGGAAATCTTGTGTTAAGACAGTCCGTTCCCCACTTTCCGCCAAGTTCTGGTGGTGTTGCGTGTTAAGTGGCGGAACTCAACGCCGCGCTTTGCCTCCACACTAGAGCGAAGAAATGAAAATATAAATTTAAATAAACATTTCATTTCCTCAAATGGGGATCAAACCCACAACCAGTCACGTTTACAGTAACACTTTGTACCCCTGTGCTACGACTGGCCTCGATACGATATAACACACATTTTTGTTTTAACATACTCTCGAAGCTGAACCAACAACAACAAAAAAACAGCCATCACTGTAAAAGTGTGTCTGGAAGTATTTCCAGACACACTTTTACTTCAGATATTCTGTCAAATACTACTACCACCGTGCCTTTTTTAGCCCATTTTAAAAGTATTGGTAAGCAAACTGGAAAACAAAAATGTTTTATATTTTATTTTATAATGGATTAAACTTCCAAAAATAGTTAGTTCTCTAAAGCTCATGTAGTTACGGCCAGCTAAAAGTTAAATTTAAAAAAGACTCGTCTGAGTGTTTGGCTTTTGTATTGACATTTTAAAGTTTGTTTTTATTTCCATGTTTAGGTACTCTCGAAAAGTAAAAGATAATTGATATAGGCTATAACCGATGTAACCGATATAGTTGTTCTTTTTTAATATTTTCTATTTATTTTCTTTTTTCTAATAAAAAAATATTGTGATTAAAGTATTTTTATTTAGATACCTTTTTAAGTAAATAAAATACAAAAATAAACATGATGATGGTGAGATCGATCCGCACTCACAGGATGCTTATATTTAATTTATTTTCACTTCTCTTCTATGGTAAATTAAGACGGACTGGGAAATTCGGTTGTCCTAGAAAAAGGAGATTTTTAATAATAAGATATCTACGTTATGCTCGAAATGCTATGCGCGAAAAGGTGTGAAAAAAAAAGTTTTTTTTAAATTAAATATAACATAAAGTTTCGCCATTTAACACGCTACGTATCAAGAATTCAGCAAAAAATGGGAAACCAAATTTCCTAATCCTATGAGGAAAGATGTGTTTTAACATTAGGTTCCCAAGTTCCCTCTGCCTACCGTGCTATTTGCGGAATACACCATGAAACTACAACATAACTAATGCATATTCTATTTACGTCGATTCATTTGCAGAACCCAAGGCAATGAAATCTAATACAAGCACAAAGTTGAGCATCAATATAGACATCTCGCAAACAAGTCAACGAGCTCTAAGCTAAAGATCTTGGATCGTAAACTCCTTTACTCTTTAGTCTATTTAGGACTGTGTCACAGTTAAACTTACAAAATATTTTTTGTTAACATTAAATATCTTACATTATACATGATTTTTTTTCAATATCTCGCTCTGGCAGATGAAGTACAGGGTTCAGTTCCATCCCTTAAAACGCAATGTCTTGTTTCAAAATATTAGACGGAAAGTAATGAACGGAATGTCTAACACTAATGTCCCTCTGCCTGAAATAAGCCAGTCGTGGCGCAGACGTATAAAGTGTGACTGTAAAATCGACTGATTGTGGGTTCGATCCCCTCTCGAGGAGATGAAATATTTACTTAAATTTATATTTCCATTCCTTCGCTCTGGTGTCGAGGTTAAGCGCGGCGTTGAGTTCTGCCACTCAACACGCAATGCTTCCAGAATTCGGTAGAAAGTGGGGAACGGAGTGTCTTAACACTAGATTCCATCTGCCTACCCTGCTGTGTGCGGGATACAGCGTGAAGCTGATTTATTTATTTTATTTACTTAAAAGGAGAGCAAAATTTGGTATTAAAACCTTTTGTACAGAACCCTCGGTGGAAGTATCCGACTCGCGCTTGTCGGGTTTTTTTATATAAAATTGTAATTGTGTGTGTAATAAATTTTATTAAATTTATAGGCATGGCTCAAATCTTTTTTATTAAATTACTTGAAAATAAACTAAAACCGAAATGATTCAATCATCAAGGAGACAGTATCACATACGCATATTAAAAATTTTAATAGCGCTAGATAGATTTGATGGACAAGAATCCTATACGATTTCTGGCTCTATGCGATATGAGTTGAGCTTCTATGAATATGATATTGGATAAATTTTTAAAGCATTTTCAAATAAAGTTACTTTAGTATTAAGTTATTGTCAATCGCTTAAGCTAAGTGCTTGTACTAAATTGAACATTTAAGTAAAGTGGTTGAAATTGCTGACTTAATAACTGGAATTTTTAAACGGAAATAAAATAAAAGATATGAATATAATTTGAAATAAGTGCAATTTTATTCAAATTTACATGGAATTTATAACTACATATACTCTTTACTGTTAAGGACAATTAAAAAAAATATTGATGGTCACAAATCATCTGTGAATTACATAGTTGTACATATTAATAAATACTTTTTTTGCGCTAATAGCGATAAAACTACCACTACATAAAAGAGAAAAAGAACACAAAAGACATACATAAAAATAAATAAAATGTAGGCATACATTTTATTAATTTTTATGTATGATGTGTCTTTTTTGAGGCCAGTGGTAAAGCAGCGGCACGAGGTGTGACTGTAAAACCGACTGGGTTCGATCTCCACTCGAGAAGATGAAGTATTTACTTAAATTTATATTTCCATTTCTTCGCTCTGGTATTGAAGCTAAGCGCGGCGTTGAGTCTTAACACTAGGTTCCCTCTGCCTACCCTGCTGTGTGCGGGATACAGCGTGAAGCAGATTTTTTTATATGTCTTTTGTTTTCTTTTTCTCTTTTATGTGGTGTACAATAAAGTATTTTATTAATATTATAGGACTTATTTTTTTTTTATTTTACACCTTATCTTTAGCGGCTAAACTACCAAGAATAAAGCGTCAAACACAATTTGTTGCTATTGTTGTTGTTTGTTGTTTAGCTATAGTCTGTCTGGAGGGCCTTAGGATGTCTTCATGCTTTTACGTAATCTTCCTCAATTGTTAACGATACAACGATACTTCTCGAAGATCAACTAAGATCTCACCCTACTTCTTTTACTACCTAACCTTGCTCCATAAAGATTTTTTCACCGTTCTTTATTTGTTCGTTCTCTCGATATATTATATATTACTTATTTAGGAAACGTATAAAAATTTGAACGCTAGGACTCGAACCCGCGCCTCCTGGAAACCGACCAGGCGCTCTGACCACTAAGCCATACGTTCTCATCAAGCTACGTCGATTTTTTACGCTTGTTACAACTTATTTAAGTTGTTAGCCTCTCTGTAGGTATTTTAATACTAAAGTTAATGGTAAAAACTACCAGTAATTTTAACGCACCACAAATATATTCAATCTTCTCTTCTAATATTATACACGAGCATCTTCAATAAATAAGGCCTTCATATACACTCATTAAGTTAAATTATATAGCGCAATAGGCCTTTGCGGTAAATTAAATGACTATAGGCCCAAGACTATCAACAAAGTAGTCTTAGGGGCAAACTACATTTGACAACATAGAATCGGTTTATGTCTGGTTTTTACTATGAAAGAAAATTGACCTAATAATGTTTAGGCGGAACGGAAAGGAAGGGAGGAAGTAAAATTTTTATTTTTCATTTCCACTTATAAAGAGTATTTAATCAAATTAACTCCACGCTGTATCCAGCATACAGCAGGATAGACAGAGGAAATCTAGTGTTAGCTCTCTCCGTCCCCCACACTCCACTGAATGAAATGAAATAGTAAGTAATTCTTCGTGCCATTACGCCCCTGCGCCACAATGACTTCGATAAAATATAAGCTTTGCTATTCAGCTCTCAGTGGAAACAGGACTTTAAATTAGTCTAAAATGAAACATTTATGTTCTTTATCCCACAAACGTACATAGGAAAAAATCTTGCCTATAGTTAATAATATTAAAGCATTAGTGCCTATGATCACCTCTACTTTGAGAGTATAAGCAATGAGCAACCTAAAGAAGATCACAATTACTCTGTTCTCTCCTTTCTGATCACGAAAAAACACTGCATATGAAATAAAGGCTGTATCCCGCACATACCAGGGTTGATAGAGGAAAAATAGTGTTAAGACACTCCTTTCCACATTTTCCGTCGAATTCTGGAGGCATTGCGTACTGAAGGGTGGAATACTATGGCAAAAACCTAACTTCACTATATGTATATAATTACTAGCAACTTCGTCTGCGCATTAAATGTTGTGTCTAATATAAAACTAGGAAATGTCCCAGCTTACGCTGATCGCATGTACGATGGGTTATTATAGGACTATTTACGTAATATAATGCAGCTTAAATAGCTTTTCTTAATAAAAAAATATTTGTAAAAACAAAAACCCCGACTGCATCAAACTAAAAAGAAAATAAACAAACCCAATAGTTTATTAGGATTAACAGTCGGGACCTCTTTAAATTATACGAGGTTCCTGGTAAAGATTTTTTTAATTGAGGAATTACTTAAAGGTCCTGACTGTTAATCCTAATAAACTATTGGGCTTGTTTATTTTCTTTTTAGTTTGATGCAGTCGGGGTTTTTGTTTTTACAAATATTTTTTTATTTTTCATTTTTTTGTTAGAATTTATTATGGTAATGATAATTATGATATACCTTTTTGAAATCCTGAAATTGAGCTCTTGAATTTGATACCCATATTGTAGTATTCGAAACGAAATTTTTATTTTTCACTAAGTCTAATGGCGTACCACAGCTGCCATGATTATTTTTTATTAACGTCACGTATCTAAGAACACTTGGGCTGCTAATACAAATCTAACGATACCTCAAATATGTAAATCCGTTCATCGGTTCTTAAGATATGAGGTAATAAAGAATATTACATACATACAAGATACGCGCGAAAAACATAACCCTTCCTTAGCAGTCGGGAATAGAAAGACAATCTTAAACACAAACACATTTTCTGAACGAACTAGCAGTTTCTGATATTAGCGCGTTCAACCAAACAAACTCTTATAGCTTCACATTATTATAATAAATATAGATATTATACCAGATATTAACAGTTACAACTTTAATAAATGTGAGAATGCCCATTTTCCTAACTATAATGTATGAGGGGACGTTCCCAGGGTCACCAGCACAGTTATCGTATACTTAAACCGCATTATGGTTTACATGAGAATATACTTAAATGGCTAGTGTAAATGGATGTTTCATACATATGTTTTTATGTATTCAATTGATATCAGCTTTTTTAAAGTAACTTCAGTTATCTTGCATACATACAACAGTAATATTATGAAACTCTCCTCTCTTCTCTCGCTCTACTCGCCCCTAGTATATCTATCTATCTATCTATATATATAAAAGGACATATACCTGACTGACTGAAGTAAGACGCACGCACAGCTGTAACCGCTGTGCGTTGAAACGTGAAATTTGGACAAATGTTTATTTTCATAATTTGGACATCCACTAAGAAGGGATTTTGAAAATTTTTAACTCTAAAGGGATGAAATAGGGGTTGAAAGTTTGTATGGAAAAGTTTTTAAATCGTCACCGATATTTATAAAATTTGAAATTCAGACTCTTAAAAATATTTCATTGAACACGTGTTTCATGGTTTTTTGGTTTTTTAGAATTCACCCCATAAGAGTTCAAATAAGGGATTGAAAGTTTATATGGAAAAATCTTTAAATCGCCACCGATTATTATAAAAATTTTAATTCAGACTATTAAAAATATTTTATTAAATCGTGTTTCTTGGTTTTTTTTAGAATTCACCCTTAAGGGTGCAAATAAGCAGGCGAACCTGCGCGCGCCTACTAGTTCACTTTATACCGATAATAGCATTATAGAAATATTTTTCAAAAGCAAACATCAAATAGCGAATATTTGTATTGATATTCTATTAATCAATTTAGATGTATTTGATTTTGTTGTTGTTAATTTTAGGTACAGTTAAAACAACATGGCTCGTAGCTTGTAAATAATATTTTTATATTGAATTAAAAGTTGTCTATTTATTTAACATATATATATATATATATATATATATATAAAATAATAATATATATATATATATATAGCGTTTATATTAATGTAATTGTTATTTGAATTTCTTAGTGTTTAGATACACCGTTCTCCATTAAGACATTTCTGTTTCACATTTTCCGCCGAATTCTTGGGGGATTGCGTGTAGAGTAGCGGAGTTCAACGCCGCAATTTGCGTCGTTACTACGGCGAGAAATTGAAAATAAAAAATATTTCATATCCCGGAGTGGGAATCGAATCCATAACCTTACTATTAAATATTGGTATACCTTATAATATTATAGTTAGTTAACTTAAAAAGGGCACATGAACGTTTCTCGTCGACTCTTCTTCTTCTCTTTTTCTCTTCTCTTTCTCGTCTCGAAAATTATGAAAAAATGTGAAGTTAAGAAAAAAACTAAAAATACAATTGTCTAGCGGCCATATTGAAATATTCTTCAAAGGATGGAATCTCATTTAAATTTAAACAAGTAAAAATGGACTGGACTATCGAGACCCGACCTAATGAAGCTTTAGTCTGACTTTTGATTGAATTACGTATAAATTTACTTTCTTTGAAGGGTATTTGTGATGCTTCATCAATAAAGTCGCTAAAAAAATGTAAAAAATATTAATTTTTACTTTTTTCAGGAGATAAGATTTTTTTCGATTTTATCGTTAGAATATAATCCGTGACGTTGCACTGCGCTGATATAATATAATATATTTGTATATATATTTAAACCTTTTCCATTACATATTGACTAACAGACGAAACTACTGGAAAATTTGGCATGTCTTGCAGTAAAATGAATAAAAAACGATTTATTATTAGTAATACACTTAAAGAAATATAAAAAAGAAAAACAAAATGGAAACAAATTTCTAAATACTCACAAAATATTCAAATATTCTATTCCCATAAATTAGACATTACTTGATTATTCAATTTGCGTTATAGAAACATTCACATTCAAAATAGATGGCAACTTCTTAACTCTGTAAAGTTTAAGCCAACCATTTTCAGGTCACGCCTCCACGGCGCCGGCGTTCGAAGGCCAGATACTTGCTTGCTGTATTTTTAATGAACTTTTCTGTGGTAAATCGTTTATTTACCTATGTTTATCAATATTCATAAAAAATACTTTTGAACGGGATTTAAACCCGCTATGACTTTAATCGTTATGTGATAAAGTTTTTTTCTTTCTTAAATGTGAAGAAACTCTTTTATAATGACAATAAAAATGTTTTGATATTTGTGATATTGACCATTTGGTGCAACAATGACGCATCGGCACATTTTAAAATATAGCAGAAGACTCAATCAAAGTTTGTAAATTAAATTAAAGTTGTGTTTCTTTCTGTATAATTTGCCATACATAATTTGTTTTTAAATAAAATGCATTTAGGTACTAGATAGGTGACTTTGCCAGCAGCAGCATCTCTAGATATTTCTGATCTCTGGATGTACTTATCAGTTTTACATATCCATCCATAGTTATAGAAGATATAATTATTGTATGAATGCAATCACGACCACCCTGTTTAAGTGTATCTATACCACAAACATCATAATTATTACAACTTTTTTGATTTATTTTTTCAGTTTCTCTTTGTATAATCGCAGAAAGGTAAGCAGACGGAACCTTGTGTTGAAACACTCCGTTTCCCACTTTCCGCCGAGTTTTTGAAGCATTCAACAGAATTACAGAACTCAAATGGCTATGCTTAGTTACCAAAGCGACGAAATTAAAATATTAATAAAAAATAATTAATTTCTACAAGTGGGAATCGAACCCACAACCGTTGCGCTTATTGGCATAAGCTGCACCACGACGGCTTGGGCCTTATTATATATCTATCTATCTATAAATATTTCTCTCTGGTCGATATTTAAACGCTCATTTTGAAATTATAAGACGCAAAGTCCTCATTGAATTGACATCGGAAAAGAGTTAATTAAATTTACTTTTTACTTTCATCCTTGCTTAAGAAAATCATTATCATAAAACATAAAGTTACGAACTGAGTTAAAAGTTTGCGTTTTCTTTTTGAAGTAATTTAATTTTTCGCCCGCGGCTAAGAGGTGTACTGGCTTTGTGAGACGTGTCCTGACTTAATTTTTTTGAATAAAACGATTATTTTCCATATGATAGAATAATAAAAATCTTAACAGTGGATCAACGGATAGCTGTCAGCGCAATGGTTGTGGGTTCGCTGCAGATTAGAGGGGATGATTTTTTTTTTAGTTTTAAACTGTAACCCACATATGGCAGGGAAAGCAACGGGAGACACTTCAGTTCCTAATTTTTCACCGAATTTTAGAGGCATTGCATGTTGAGTGGCGGAACTCAACACCGCGCTTTATCTGGTTATCAGACTAAGAAATGAAAATATTAAATATTTCATTCCCTCGAGTGGGAATCGCACCAACAGCCGCCATGTTTAGTCAACCTCGTTTTAAATAAAACTATTTTAACCGGATTAATCGCGTATATTTTGTATGTTTATACATTTTTGGAAACCCGACGTTTCGAACACTTTGCAGTAGTCTGTGGTCACGGGTAGACTGAGGTGGCATTCGTCTGTCAGTTGTATAAACATGTATAAACATAAAACAAACAATCCAAAAATGTATAAACATACAAAATATACGCGATTAATACGGTTAAAATAGTTTTATTTAAAATGTGTAATAATCGTGAAAATCAAAGAACTTACAACCTCGTTTTAATTAAACTTATAATTTACTATACGACTACTCTAGTTACGACATAATTTATCACATTTCCTGCCTTACCCTATCACGGACGTCTGTATACGGCGATAGTATGAAAGGGCAAGTATACATCTTTAATCATCTATTTCTATTAATAGTATTCTAGCTTAGTTCGATTTAAGCTTCGACTTTAATCAATAATAAATTAATACTATTAGGGTTCCGTACTGCAAAACGAAAAATACGGAACACTTATAGGATCACTTTGTTGTTCATGTCTCAGTCTATTAAAATCATTTATCTCGAGATAGTGTCAAAATATTTTTCAGAAATTAATATCAAACTACTTATTTAGAAAACGTATAAAAATTTTTGAACGCAGCGGGACTCGAACCCGCGCCTCCTGGAAACCGACCATGCACTCTGACCACTAAGCCATGCGTTCTTTAAAAAATGTTTAAAAATATTTAATATCAAATGTTTAAGTCTACGTTCCCTAGAGAGAACCTAGTGCTAAGAAACTATGAATCATGTTTCTAAAATTATTTTTTGTTATAAACTCAGGACAATCCTTGTTGATATAAATTAGGTACATATAATCAAACTTAAGACACAATGAAAATTTCATCAAAATCGGTTCTAAGGCCTGTGAGCTATCGATATTTACGCATTTGTGAACGAGATATGTTCAATATAGACTCCATAGTCGTTAACAATTATTTATAGTAGATTTTATTTTTTTTTTTTATTGCCCTTGCTACCTTCATGCTTATCCCGTACATTATGGAATCGGCTTAGTATCGTCTTGAGTACTAGAACTCAATAGCCATTGCCTTATCAGACCAGTCTTCGTTTAGAGAAGTCTACATAAAAAAAATAAATATATAAATCAGCTTCACGCTGTTACACGCATACAGCAGAGTAGGCAGAGGGAACCTAGTGTTAAGACACTCTGCTCCCCACATTCTGCCAAATTTTGGAGGCTTTGCGTGTTAAGTGGCAGAACTGAACGCCGCGCTTAACCTCGACACCAGAGCGAAGAAATGGAAATATAAATTTTAAGTAAATATTTAATCTCCTCGCATGGGGATCGAACCCAAAACCAGTCGTTTACAGTCACACCTCGTGCCGCTGCGCCACGACTGGCCTCTAGAAGAACTGGCCTTTAGAAGTCTAAATATTTTAATATATTTTTTTTAAATATTTTTTTTGTCTACGAATTTATTACATTTGGGATCAAATCTACGACCACGCATGACCATTATAGATACGTATGTTATATTCCGTTTTTATAACACATTTCAATAAACTATTTGCATTTTCTTAGCATCTAAAAACATGAATACAAAAAAACTTTATTATAAATTCAATATTAGGTACTGAGAATATAATGTCCTTTTAAGATGTCTCCAAAGAATATTTTATTATCAATAGAAAAATTTAAATGTATGCTTTATTAGAGTTGTAGAATAAAGGACATTTTACAATAAAGTTAAAAGCCGTAATAGTTTCATTTTATTGATATATTAAACTACAGCCGTAGAAATGAATACTAAAAATATATTATTACAATTCTTATTACTTGTTAATAATTTGATATTAAATATTAACTTCGAAAAAAAATTGCGGCCATTGACCAATAAGCCAATCACGGTGCAAAGGTACAAACGTCCCACTGGAAACGCGATTATAGGTTGCGGCTTCGATTCCCAATCAAGGAAATAAAATATTCTACCCTACAGATTCTACCATATAGAGAATCTGATCTTACGAATTCCGCCAGAATTCAAGACACAGCGTGGCGAGTAGGAAACTCAACCTAGCCTAGTAAGCCTACCAAATTTAAACAAACCTGCTAGTCTAAATAAATAAAATAAATCGGGATAAACTTAACATTTACATATGGTATTTGATAATCTCCATTTCGTCGTCACTATGGACAATATATTCCAAGAACAATCCACGAGGATGTGGTAATACATAAACATCTTAATTTCAATAGAGAAAACGGTTAGAAACTGAAACTTATTAAAACTTTTAAGATTCAAACCCACCACAACAGAGGCAAGATACAGTCAGCTCGTTCTGTAAGAATCTAGGGCAGTACGTGAGGCAATTAAGAAATTGGAAGCAGTTTGATATAATAATTATGTCATCTGACAGATGGTTGCCACCTCAGTCTAGCACTACCACATGTGACCACGGACTACTGCAAAGTGTTCTCGAAATATTCGCGATTAATTCTGTTAAAGAATTTCATTTAAAACTTAAAATCAGCTTCACGCTGTATCCCGCACACAGCAGAGTAGGCTGAGGGAACCTAGTGTTAAGACACTCCCGTTCCCCACTTTCTGCCGAACTTTGGAGGCATTGCGTGTTGAGTGGCAGAACTCAACGCCGCGCTTAACCTCGACACTCGAAATATAAATTTAAGTAAATATTTCATCTCCTCGAGTGGGGATCGAACCCACAACCAGTCGATTTTACAGTCACACCTCGTGACGCTGCGCCACGTCTGGCCTCATTGGTCATTTAAAACTTAACCTGTCAAAACGAAACCGAAATTAAAAAAAAATCCTAAACAAGGATTGAACCTACAACTATCACCGCTATCACATTAATGTTATATTAAAAACAGTATACATACATAAAGTTACATAATAAATACAATACTTTTAGTGACGATGGCCGGCGGCCTCAGATGTCCCTTCTAATGGCGTCGCCACCGAACGTCTCGTAAAATTAATGTTTCACACAACTTTCGTCATAAATATCCCTTAAATTATTATACTGTACTGTGTTATACGAGGAGAAAGTAAAATGCTATTTAGAGTAGAAATTTAATGTTTGTTATAGCTTGTAGCTGTATGCTTTATAAAAAGTGAGTGTGGATGTTTTATTAACACTTGGTCTATTGTTTAAATTAAATAAAGGAAAGCAGCTTCAATTTTTTTGCCGCGTAATTCCCTCTGCAAGTCCTAGGAAGTCCTACTGCCTAAGGTTCCTAAGATACCTAGTGATAAAATACTCCAGTTTTTTTATTTTGGCCTAATCTTCAAGACATTGCGTGTTTAAATCTATCTATCTATGATATATCGGAATTCAAAGTCTCGAAACATTTCGTTACTAAAACGAAACAATGCAAATAATTAATTCCTCTAAATCACTGGTTCCCAACCAGTGGTCCGCGGACCACCAGTGGTCCGCAGAAGCCTAAATATGGTCCGCGAACGATTTTAATTTTATGACTGAGGATGAACATTCCCTATGTTTCTGTTTAATTGTAACCGTTCATTTTTATTATATAATGCATAGTGGTCGCTGCTACCAAGAATGATATAAAAGTGGTCCTGGACCTAGAAAAGGTTGGGAACCCCTGCTTTAACTGAAAATGGAACTCATATTATGTTTCTGTGCAAACGTGATGGTTGTTGGTTGCATACTGCTCCACAAAGATTTCAATTTTCTATATTATATTTTCTAATAGTTTAGTATAACTTTAATTCAGTATACCTTCACAAAAAAATATAATAATAATAATAATAAATATTAATATAGGTACTTTTACCAGAATGTATATTATTAATTTACTATCTAGTACCCAGTTTTACATTACAGGATCTCCTGTAATGTAAAACGGCGACCTACTTAGAAAAGGAACGAGAAATATCTACTTCAGTAAAACTATTACAAATCGCGTTTCAATAGAAACTTCCATTAGAATCATTGTGTTTCAACGTTAATAGAAGTAAGGGACTGTCTTTAGAAAGTTGTAATTAGAATAAAGTGTTACTTTGTCTCTCTCTGTCATCTGTTATTTAATCAGCTTCACGCTGTATCCCGCACGCAGCAGGGTAGGCAGAGGGAACCTTGTGTTAAGACACTCCGTTCGTTCCCTACTTTCCGCCTAGTTCTGGAGGGCCACAAAGTGTGACTGTAAAATCGACTGGTTGTGGATTCTATCCCCACTCGAGGAAATTAAATATTTATTTAAATTTATATTTTCATTTTTTCGTCTGTGCCGAGGCAAAGTGTGACGTTGAGTTCTGCCACTCAACACGCAATACCTCCAGAATTCGGCTGTGTCCTGCATACAGCAGGGTGCTGTGTGCGGGATACAGCGTGAAGCTGAAATACAATAATATCCTGCATTTCTTAATATAACTACTTATTAACTGTAGCAACTTTACTATATTTTACCCGTCTAAATTTAATATTTCGTAATATAAATTGACATATCACCTGATAATTTAAATTAAGTTATTAAATTATTTTTTCTGCCATGTTGTAACTTAACCACGAAAAAAACATTGATAATATACAAAATAAAAAAAGAAAAAAATTAAAAAAATAAATTAAATTAGCTTCACGCTGTATCCCGCACACAGCAGGGTAGGCAGAGGGAACCTAGTGTTAAGACACTCCGTTCCCCACTTTCTGCCGAATTCTGGAGGCATTGCGTGTTGAGTGG
>DWQW01004047.1:0-20844 GCA_018249695.1 Heliconius erato demophoon | reverse complement strand
GAAGCTCGAGATTTTGTCGTTATAGAACATAAGTTGCGTCCAGGGAGTGATAGTCGGTTAAAATGGATGAGATAATTTTATATCTATGCAAGTATATTATAAATTTATATAAATATGTAATAAATTGAAAAAATAATGTTCAGATATTCTGTTTCATACGCACAGACGAATTTTCGAGACATTACATGTCGAGTGGCGGAATTCAACGCTGCGCTTTAACTACCAGCTCACAAATAATATTTCGCTAAGAGCTTTTCCCTAATACCGACAGCGGGATTTGAGAGCGGTTTATAAATACGGGCCTAAACTGCGTATCCTTTACAGAATAACGCAGATTGGAGGATCTTAAATATCACACATTTATAAAAGTTGTATTGAAAATTTTTAATAGTACATAGGTATTTAAAAACACATTTAAATATGGGGAACGGGGTGTCTTAGCACTAGGTTCCCTCTGCCTACCCTGCCGTGTGCGGGATACAGCGTGAAGCTGATATTTTAATTACCGAGTGCAAATAAATGTTAATATATCAAAAAAAAATACCTTCTTTGTGTTACAAAAAATAATGGGACAGCTAGAATAGTGTTCAACCTACTCAGGTTCTATAAATAAGAATAATCAGTAAAAATTAAACGATTATCATTCTAAATCAATGGATCTCACCATAGTCATGACACCGATAGCTATCACAGCTAACTTCAACGGTATACACCCGCAGCATTTCGTCTTATAGCCGATGCCGTCCACGGGCGACCGCCTTATCGATGACAGCTTGTAATCTACTGAAGGCACAGGCGGAGGACAATGACAGATGTTCCACCTAGACAAATAATACTAGCCTTATGTATGTATGTATGTATGTATGTGTATGATAAGTGACTTACTCTAAGTGCTGGAAGTAACTCTGGTCATAGGTATTATTAATATATAATAATAGGTACATCGTTTTTAAAAACGTTAAATTTTTTATACATTTCCTTAATCAATATTTTTCTCTCCTAACTGTATAAAAATAACACTTTAAAAATGTTAAAAATACTTAGTAAATAGTATTCTGTCTTGCCAAATGATAATTTTAAGTAATAATTATCTTTGGGTAGCGGAAATTTGTAAAAATCTCTCTACAGAGATGCTAACAACTAGCTAGCTAGGCGGAAAGCGAGGAACAGAAGCGTCTTTATTCGAAACAAAGTGATAAACACTAGGTTCTCAGGTTCCCCCTTCCTACACAGTCATGTGCGGGAAATAGAGTAAAGCAGAAAAAAAATCTTACTATATTTCAACACTCAACTATCTCTAGAGTAAATGATTCACTGCGGCACAGTGGGGAGAACAAATTTAATAATTTTGACTGGCAACATTTTAATTGCCAAAGTTTAAGAAATAACTATTCATATTCCACCCAACCTCGAATTACAAAATTACTTGATCCAATTTAATATATGTTAAAATAGTTTTGAAAGTCAAATATCTAAGAAATCAGTTTTAATAAATTTTGTTAGATGTTTGATTTAAATCAAGGGTATTTAGTTATTAGTCTCGTACTGTATGCATATCTTTAAGCCTAAGACGCTAGACGCCCGCAGACGCTATGTTCAATTCTCAAACTTAGTTTCAACATTTTTTTCACCCCGATTATGTGACTCTATAGCTTTTGAAGCTTCACGCTGGATCCGGCACATAGTAGGATAAGCAGAGAGATCCTGGGAACCTAGTATTAAAATTCTCTGTTCTCCGACGACGAATTCTGGAGACGATGCGTGTAGAGTATCCGATATTAACACCACTTTTTGTTTCGTTACCAGAGGGTCGAAAAGAAAATATTAAATATTTTATTATATCGTTTGGGAGTGCCCCTTGTGCAAAGCGCAGAGTTAAATTACGCCACACAACACGCAATGCCTTCAGAATTCGGTGGAAAGTGGATAGCAAGATGTCTTTAACACTAGGTTCATAGGTTTGCTCTGGTTACCCTGCTATGTGCAGGAAGATAACAAAAAACTAAAAATTTTTGCAAGAAAAGTTGACATTTTAAGTACATTCAGAACTGTACTAATGCCACTATAATAACGAATACACGCGGTTGAACTTTCATAAAAATATAAAATGGTACCAACGATTTTATAAAGCACATTTCTTTTCATGCACGAATGCTTATTCTGGCTTGCGTTTGAGTTCTTTCTATAGTATTGTGAAGAGAAATATAAGTAAAAACCAAAGAAAATAATAATATTTAATGTATATTGTTTTATTTTACAATATCGTATATGTTTATGTAATACTAGTAATTTTGACAGAATCACATTATTTATACATTTATGTCTTATAGACAGACATCTTAAATAATAAAATAAGGTTTCATTTTAATGATTGAAAAATAAAATATTGTAAAGAGAAATAGGGCACAGAAGCACAGCGTCTGACTGTAAATGGAGCGGTTGTGGGTTCGATTTCCACAAAAGGGTAATTAAGTATTTTCATATTATCGTTCAAGTAACACAACAAAGCGGTGTGTTGACCACCACTAATACGAATCTCTCAAACCTCGAAAATTGGGCTGTTTGTGTGTCCTTACATAAGGTACCCTGCTATATAAGGCATACAGGTTGAAATTGAAAAAGAAAGCTAGTTGCTTTCTTTTCATAAAATAAATTATAGAAGTAATTGAAATTAAACTGTTTATTAATATAAACATACTGACTGTTTATTAATATAACAATATAAACTATAATTAGTTAAATATAAATTCATTAGAGTAATCAAAATAACGCGCAGCACGTGGTGTATTAAGCGATATCGATCTTATTAGAGATAGTTTAGTATTTATATCTAGATACTAAAACTGCTATAAATAATTTAAAATTGAGAAAGCGTATATAATAGACTTATAATGACCATAAATTATATTTAAATTATTTAACATTGTTGGTCTGTCTGTGTTGAAAAATAAAGACAAACACCACATTTTGTCTAGCTAAAATATTTGTTTTTACAAAATAAATAAATCCAATAGCTATGCGTGTATAATTAGCCACTGTGCAATACCTATATGTCTATCTATGCTATGCTATAAATATTATACAGTTAAGAGTCTGTTTTTTTGAAAGAACTCATCTGAGGAACTACTGATTAAAATTTAAATTTCTTCTTATATTAGACGTTTCGATGTAACCCAATGTACCTTCAGTTAAAGTCAAAGCACTTAGAAATTCTAAAATAATATTATCGAAGTTAAATATCATTTGCCTTTGCATGTAACACTTGAATTAGAATCTACAACCAACTATTTAAATCAAACAAGTAGCAACTGTGCCACAATGGTGATTCTTTAATTACATTATAAAGTGAAAAATTTATGAATCTGTTAAGTGACATCCCTCCCATATGCAGGTCAAGAGGTCTCTCGTAATAAGTGGCCGTACGTCACTCATGTAATAGGTATCTATCTATACTACCGGTTTAAATGGCCTTCAGAGGCCAAAGGCTAGTCATGGCGTAGGGGCACAAGGGTGCGACTGTAAACGCCATAGGTTATGGATTCAATTCCAATCGAAGAAATGATATATTTTAATATTTTCATTTCTTTACTCTGGAGGCCCGGTCTGGCACGGAGTGTCTTAACACTATGTTTCCCTCTGGCTGTCCTACTGTATGCAGGATAGTGTTATGACACTCCGTTTCTCACTTTCTGCCGGATTCTGGAGACATTGTGTGTTGAGTGGCAGAACTCACCGCCGCGCTTTGCCTCGACACCAGAGCGAGGAAATGGAAATATAAATTTAAGTAAATATTTCATTCCCTCGAGTGGGGATCGAACCCACAACCAGTCGTTTTTACAGTCATTCTTTGTGCCCCTACGCCACGACTGGCCTCAAATAAATATGGTACCGAAAGCCACAACTCTCTACTACATTATATCTTGTATCACAATTTTAGATGGCGAAATCCCCAAATGTTCTTTTATGGACCTGGATAGCGGCCAACACTTGTTAGCCGGCGTGAAGTTCAATTTATTACATTATTACTTTTTGTTTATTCATTTTATAATATAATTATGTTGAAAAATTGTTTTATTTGATACACCGAGGAGATTTATTATTAGTTTTATTATATAAAGATAACAAAGAATAATTTTTATTTATATTTGTAACAATCGGGTTAATGTTAATTAAATATTTTTTTTATCAAGTAGCCGTGATGCAGCCGCATAGAAACTGTAAAAGCGAAGGTTGCGGGTTCGATTCTTACTCGGCGGATATCCTAAACCTTTAAATTAAAACATAAATTATAGATGTATCATAATTATACATATATAAATTTTAAATAACGCTACAGATATAGTACTGGATTCAAATTTCATTTGAGAGAATGTTACTCTTCTCTAAATGAAACGTCATGGAATTCGTTTAATTGGGCGGTACGAGGGAAAGAGAGTGTCTTGACACTGTTTTCCCACTGCCTACTCTGCTATATGCGGGATACAGTATGAAGCAAAAAAAGAACATTAATTTTCTCATACATTATTTGAAACCACCACCATTACCTCCTTTAGTCTATCAACCTTTAAAATAGATCACTATCGATTTCTTACACTGAAACTGTATTTACTGTTTGCGGCATTATAAAATATTCGTTGAAATGACTCTATCTATTGTGCTGTCAAGATGGTTTTAAGTGAATCTTTTATAAATATAATATACAAAGAGTATATTGTATATTGTACACCCATAAAGAAGACAAGAAATATAAGATAACAATAAAATAGGTAAAAAAAAAACGAAAATGTAATCTCTTCTCTTCTTCTTCTTCTTAAGGCCTAGGATATAACGGAGAGGAAAAGGGTTGGAGGTGTAAACAATAATTATAATAAATTTATACAGCATACATGTATAAAAAGTATTTATAAATAAACATCAAAAGATTTGAATATAAACACCGAATTAAACATATATACATACTTGTGATCTACAAGTATGTGTAAGTAAAAGTCGCTTCAAAATAGGCAAAGAAATATTAGATGGGCATAAGCCCGTCTGATATTCAGAGGTAAGGCATTCCAATAAAAACAATGAAAAGACGAAACGCGGCGTTGAGTTCCACCGTGGTGTGTGGGGGTCCTAGCACAAGGTATCCGAGGGACGCGAGAAACAGCAAGCTAAATAAAAAAATATTTTATTTACAAGTACAGAAGTCAGGGAAGGCTGTTAGTTTTCAATTAACGGGAGATATTCTACGAAGAATTTGACCTTTACACTTCGCATACTACCAGTATATATATATATATATCGCACCCCTAGATTTAAACTGTTGTAACTCAAAAAACCACTTTTTTCAGAAACTAAGAAAAACTGATTTCTGATAATATAAAAAAGATATTAAAATTTTGTTAAAAAATTCAGAAAGATATAATGTTCAGAAATATCACAATATCATTAAATTGCATATATTTCTAATATTGCATCTAATATTACGTTTTTTTTAGTAAATACAGTTTGTGTTATTGAATACGCTAAAAAAATTGTAACTATATCGAGTTAAATCATTTTTATTGAAAAATATTTAAATTACGACACTTTTCGATTACACAACTATTTCTATAATTTAGTAATTATTTGAATTGAAACATGATTTCTATAATATCTATTTAATTTAAGTGTCATAATTTAAATATATCTAGTTATTTTCAAATTGTTACTAACCTAACTATACTAATAATGCTTAACAAAAAGATAGAAGACTTTAACGAAATAAAACAATATACAGATTACAAAATCTTATCGTTAGAATTCAGAATATAGAAGAAAAGAATCAAAAATAATAAAGACTTCTGAAATTATTACTTATTATTAAGATTAAGCACTTATGAAACTTTAATGAATCGACAATGCTTATAGCTTAAAAATTAAGTAAAAAACATAAGAAAACTAAAAACAGCACCACTATTCTTAAATTATTACTTATTTATTAATCATAATCTAAAACAAAAATTTATAAAATTAAAAAACAAAAATAATCTTCTAAAATTATTACTTATATATAAAGGAACTTAATCATATTTGTTTTAGTTCAGACTTAAAATCTAATTTCTACACATATGTAATTGTAAGTCCGAGTATATAAAACGTAGAGTAAGTAGAGAATATGATATCAATATCTAAGTTACTTCTTTCACAGATTTCTTTATAATCCCTAAGCAAGTCAGCAAGACATTTATCACTGTAGATATATTCACGAGTAGTTTGTGCTCTTAAGTAGTGTCAATCCACCTTTGGAACACTATTCATGAAATTTTTAACGATCTCTTTAACTTCAGATCTAATTATTGGGTGATTCCCATGCTTCCCTATTAATTCTTCAGCAATAAATTCAGAATAAATTTTTTTTGGAGAGTGCTGTTTTTATTGGTCTGTCGTTTCTTTGTAATGTTTATTTTACACTTTTCAGGTTTTCTCGTATTTTTTTTCGCTTTTTTTGCTTCCTCCTCTAGATTTTCATTTATTGCTGCATCATTTTTAACATCCATTTGATAAGGAACATTAGATTCAGATGAGATGTCTGAGTCACAACTGGATGAACTACTAGAGCCTGATGAGGACTTGCTGCTGCTAGTCGAAGACGTAGCAGAATTTATTTATATTTATGTTATTGGCTGAAATAATTTTGGTTGGTGATACGTGGAATTTGCATCAGAATCGTCGACATCACTCTCGTCGCTTCGAATAGGTGACATGAAATATTTAATGTCCCGTTTTAGAAATATCGGAAGTAGTTGAGAAAGGTGATGTACCTTTCTCAACTACTTCCGACTTCTCTGATGTTATTATTGATTGATTTGATTGCAGTTTCAGCTGAGGTTGCATTTGAGATAACTGGATTAGGGAGTTGGCTGTTTTGTGTTGTACATAGGAGTATAGATTTCAGATAGGAGGGCTCAGGGATCACAGGATGTATCGAGATACTATCAACTATGTTATATTGAGTAGAGGATACACTTTCTAATGTAATAGAATTGTTAGTCGAGTCATTCAGTATTTTGTTTTATTTAATTATTATCATAGTCTTTGTGGATAGACAAATTTTCTGTATCGGTTTTATTCGCCATCTGTACAAGCAAACGTCCACAGTTCGCCATCTAAAATAACAATTAGTTTTCACCATCAATAGTGTATTAACTCCAAAAATGTATTTTTAGCAAGAATTACTCATTACATTAACTTGACGTATATAATCTTGGATTATACTGTAACTCCCGAATGTATTATATGTTTTATGAACATCTATCTACTTTAAATAGAGTCTAGCAACACTAAATAAAATACGCCATCAAAAGCGATTTAACAAGAAATTTTAAAATATTGTCATAAAAACTGCAGTAATACAAATTTATAAAAAAATATATACTTACCTTCACGATTAAAATAGTAGTAAATCAAATTATCTCGTTTAAAATCTCCAGATTAAATCAATAAAACTGTATCAATTCTAAATAATATTGTTTTATTCATAATGAAATTCGCTAAAACCATTGTAACTCGAAATATTGCACTTTAAAAACGCATTTTCTAGTACGATAGCCGCAGCGTAACTGATAATGGCACGGTTTTACACGCAACAGACGGAGTGAATCCATTCAAGAAAACTGAATTGTTACTCCATTTAACGGACATTAGCGAAAGGATAATTACCACAGTTTTAATTTTATATAGATAATAGGTTTAGGTATCAGAAAATTAAGTTATGTGTAAAATCGAGATTTTCGACTTACGACAGTTTTGATCTAGGGGTGCGAATTATATGTATGTACATATGTATGTTGTGCTCATTACTCGCATTCCATTTGTCAATTGCTTTTATAATATTTTAAACGACATTTTTAATGTAAATAGTAGAATATTTCAGTAGATGTTGTAGCCTAAAATATGATTTTTACGTGAATTTTAATATTTTTACTATCTTTTTTTAGTTTCACGCTGTATCTATGCACCTAGCAGGGTACACAGAGGGAACCTGGTGCTAAAACACTCCATTTCTTATTTAGACGTTTCCATTCCCTACATCCCGCTGAGACATTGCGCGTTGCCTGACGCAACTCAACGCCGCGCTTGAAAAATGAGAGTATTAAATATTTGATTACCCCGAATGGGAATCGAAGCCACATCAGTTGCGTTTACAGTTACACGCTGAAGGTATGACGCGCTCAGTACAATTTTTCAAGGTTTTTAGCTGCAACCATCTCTTATCTACTTATTAGTATCCGCCTACATTTGCAATATTGATTGCGATCCGAACCCAATGCACCGTGTCGCGTTATAATTTAAATGTAACCATTTCTTTGATTGAAGGTTAACCTGCAACCATCATATAAAAGTAATATTATTTTTTGGTGATACTTAAAAAAAGGGAACAATTTCACGACTTACCCCGCATAGTAAGGTAGGTTACAATTAATGTTTAAACACTCCGTTCTCCATGCACCGCCGAATTTTTTAAATACTATGTATTGACTGACTGGCCTGGCTGAGGAACTCGACGTGAACACAAATGAAAATATGACCCCAACCATCGCGTTTTTAGCCAGAGGCTGTCCTAAGCCATGACGGCCTCTTATACTTTCAAAGAATATAAAGTATATTTCTAAATATTTCCCATTCATATTTATTCAATTTATACATAAAAATAACATAAAAGTGAAAAACCATACCGCAGCCAAGTATCGATAGTCGATAGTAGAGCACACTCAACAAATTCGAGCGCACGATAAAATATTCAGAGAGCTTCTCTTATTATGCTCCCGTTAGACTTGCTTCAAATAGATTGGACAGTATCTTTATAGGGTTATATTCCAATATATCATAGTTTCAGCTTGTTTTAAGGTTGAAAATTATATTTTCTGGTACTAGAGATGGGGGAAAATTAACAGTTTAAAGTTAATCTGGTATTGCATTGGTCTTTAGGGCGCAATGGAACAGCATATTACTGTGAACGTGATGGATATGAGTTCTGATTTAATTTAGGAAAATGATTATATTTATATTATAGAGGCCAGTGGTGGCGCAGTGGCACGAGGTGTGACTGTAAAACCGACTGACTGGTTGTGGGTTCGATCCCCACTCGAGAAGATGAAATATTTACTTAAATTTATATTTCCATTTCTTCGCTCTGGTGTCGAGGTTAAGCGCGGCGTTGAGTTCTGCCACTCAACACGCAATGCCTCCAAAAATCGGCAGAAAGTGGGGAACGGAGTGTCTTAACACTAGGTTCCCTCTGCCTACCCTGCTGTGTGCGGGATACAGCGTGAAGCTGATTTATTTATTTATTTTATTATATTTAAATTATTTTCATTTTCCTACTATAATAAACAAAACGGGACCTTGGGTTTAGCTATTCAATACACAATACTTCGAAAATTGGGTGGCAAGTGAGCAATGGAGTCTTATAACTATTTGAAACACTTTGTCAATAACATGAAAGAGCGTGAAGTTGCTTTTTTAACTAACAATAGGGTTAAAAAAAATAAGTACACCCTGAAGTTTATTGTGGAGAAGATAGAAACTAATGATCACTCACATCACTTAGTTTGTCAACTTCTGTCTAATGTTAACTATAATGATAAATTTAACTATATGAATATAAGATTTTTCAGCCTAAATATCGCCGTGCAGTCTAAGTTTGCCTTCGAAAATTATCACTATACGACGTACCTGGCCAAATGACGCCAAGTTCAAGTTCAATCATATTCTCAAATTATGGCTGCTAAGCAGGTTAGATTGGCCAAGATAAATATTTATAATTGCAACTATAAAAATGTCAATTCACTAAACTGCTACGAAGTTAACTTCGTATCAAATAAATATCCTCTTCTAACGTCGTATTTATAATAAAATATAACACAGAACAACATTTCTTACTTTATTGTGTAAGCAAATATTTAGAAAAACATTAAGTTCTCGACAAGTTGAGTTCAGGAGTTCCCCACGGTATATTTATTACATTACGCCGGTGACGAGGGGTAGCGGCTGAAACGTCTCAACTTAAATTAACTTAATTATTTACTTTAAATTTATGTAGAGGTATATAAGTAGTGCTTCTGCCTACGTGTAAGTTAAGTCGTTTTGAAATACGTTTTGAATGGTTAAGTGATGTGGTAAGAAATGAGTGGGAGTATTTTAAAATTTTTACGTTTTAATTTTATTGCGCTTAGCAGGTCAGGTAGAGGGGACCTAGTGATAAGATATTCCGATTTCCAATTTTCATTTTATTCTCGAGGCATTGTGTGTTGTATGGCACCACTCAATTCACCGCTTTATTTATTACTACAGCTGGGAAATGAAAATAAATAATATTCCCGAGTTGGAATCAAAAACCCACAGCGTAGCGTTTAAAGATGAGTATGCATAATGCCCGTAGAAATAATAATATCAGCTTCACGCTGTATCCCGCACACTGCATGGTAGGCAGAGGGAACCTAGTGTTAAGACACTCCGTATATATAATAATAATAAAAATAGAATAATTTTAAAATATAAGTGAGGCCAGTCGTGGCGCAGTGGCAAGAAGTGCGAATGTAAAACCGACTGGTTGTGGGTTCAATCCCCACTCGAGGAGATGAAATATTTACTTAAATTTATATTTCCATTTCTTCGTTCTGGTGTCGAGGACAAGCGCGGCGTTGAGTTCTGACACGCAATGCCTCCAAAATTCGGCAGAAAGTGGGGAACGGAGTGTCTTAACACTAGGTTCCCTCTGCCCACCCTGCTGTGTGCACATGTGTGAGATACAGCGTGAAGCTGATTTATTTTATTTAAAATATAATTACTTCAATATCAATAGAATTCATCCAATAAAAGGAGTGGCTCAGTGAGTTCAGTAGCTTCTGATTGTAAACGCGACGGTTGTAGGGTTCGAAGATTTTGACAACATTTACTTTAACATCAATAAAATCTAAATAAAGAGCAAATACGAAAAAAACAGCATTTATTACTTGAAATAATACCAAAAGCTTTTAAAACGAATATACTTTTTATATAAAACAGAAATATTTTTAAAATGAAATCAAGATCTGAAGAGGAATATTTCTAAGAATTATTCTGTTTATAATTCATCAAAGAGGTGTTGTCTACAAAATGGAAGATAAACATTGAGTGTACTACGTAACGTCTAAATTATTTTCGAACGAAAAAATAATATTTCGCATTTTTTTGTATAAAATAAACTGAAACGTTAAAAAAATAAGTTATTTATTTTTGCTGATGTTTCGCCCGAGGTTATTGTAAAATTGAGTCGTTTTTACAAGCCTATGAGATGGGGGTGAGGTTAAGCTAAGTGTAACTATAATAAAATATTAATAATAAGAACCAATTTAAAACCAAATTTTCATTCAAAAGTTAAGTTGTACTAAAATGAAAATAATAATTTTATAAAATTGTCCAAACTTGTAAGCTCGTGCATGCATCCTTTTAATAGTCTCCATTTTATATGCGCTACAAGTTTTTGCAATTTCATAAAATCTTTATTTTAATTTTAGTACTACCTTTTTAATAAAAGCTTTTTTAAAATGGTTTTTTAATTGAAATTAAAAAAAAAACTCCTTTGGAAATTTATTGAAAATTCCGACCCTATTTCCAGTCTCTAGATGTTTTTTTCATGGTGTATTATATTTTACAAACCCATCCCTTTTCATTTGATAACCATATTATATGGGTTTTGGCAAAATTAATATTTTTGTTGCGGCGGCCTATATTGATTTTATATAACTTCGTTGTCAACTAAACTGAAATCGTAACCTATAGATATAGATATAGTTTAGCTCAATCCGCCTCTTTTGCGAAATTTCACGCACACTAACACGTCAAGTTAAATATAAGTTTGTAATCAAACCAAAAGCTTTTAAATAAAAAAGAAATATAATATTGTACTTGAATAAATTTACTTTTATTTGATTATTACAAAGCGAAGTAAAAGGGTGAAATATTCTATTTTTAAACGAAACCCTTTGAACGTATTAATAACGTATATATAGATTTATATCTTTCACCACTGACTACTGCAAAATGTTTGAACCATAAAATTTTTAAAACTGTATATTAATAAAAATTTTCTTAAATAAAAAATATTTTCTTCTGTCTTATATTATCAAATCAGCTTCACGCTGTATCCCGCACACAGCAGGGTAGGCAGAGGGAACCTGGTGTTAAGACACTCCGTTCCCCATTTCTTCTTCTTCTTATATTATTGTTTAAAATTTTGTAAAAATGGCGAAGATCAACCATATTAGGTACTACCGGTACCATCTATAGTCTATTTTCACTCAAAAACTAGGTATTACTACTAATTTATACAATATTCATTTATAATAATAATAGTATTATATATGTACCTGCGATGCAGTTTGATTGAGCCAGCAGTTATCACTTTGAAATTCAGATTATGCTCTTGAATTATACGAGCAGGTGCGGTACGGCGCTGTAGATATATTGCGCGTTCACGTTCACTTACTACTACTATATGTTATGTAATTTTCCATGTTTAACACGTATTGGGAGCGTTTGTAGTGCAGTGGCTGTTTCTAATGGTGGTTCTAGGATCGAATTCAGTCTCGAGGTAAAGCTGTTTCACTCTTTTTTTCAATATAGTAGGTATAGGGAACGAACTGTTAAAATACTTCGTTTCCCACTTACAGCGTAATTCAACGCCACGCTTTTGTCTTTATAGTATAGCGAGGAAATTTAAATAAATCCTTTAGTATCGAATTAAATTAAATTACATTAGTTAAAAGTTATTACCTAAGAACTTTACCTAAACTTTTGGTTACGATATCAGTTTAGTTGACAACGAAATTACGTAAAATCAATATTGTTGTTATGAAAAATGAATTTTCACACCATGAAAAATGAATTGTCAATGAATTTCCACATAAGTGTTTTTTTTCATTTTAAACCTATTACTACCGTTTTCTATAACTACGTATTACTACTAATCTATACAATTAAATTTAATTACAATATATAGGGAACTATTATTTACATTTATAGTTTATTTAACATGTGTTATTCATATATTTCAATATTGTAATTCATTTATTTATCACTTATATACAAACATACATTTAATTTAATTTATGTATTTTATAGTAAGTATTCGTATTTAGTTTATTTATATGAAAGCGCTCGCTGTCGTCGACTGAACCGGTGAGGCGTTCTAACATTTACGCCTACCCCCTGTCGACGGCATATTTTACATATAACAGTCGACGCTTGCCACTCGATGCGCTTTCCAAACGTTCCTTTGTTTTCTTTATTATTTTCTTCCAAATTAGTATTTATCGTGTTCTGTTTTATATATATGTTTGTGGTTGACTTTTGTATAAACTGTGTCGTGATTTATCAGTTTGTGTTAAAATTATACGTACTTTAAAGTGGTGTTGAATATACTCAGTGTAAACCGTGAGTAGACTTTTTATTCATCTCCATCAACACTACACAATAGTTAAAAGTTATTAGCTTATTATCAATTGTTGAAATTAAAAACCATGTATATATCTTATATAATTTCAAACTATTTTTGTCCCTTCAAATAATTTGGCTAATAACCTGTTAGCCGGTTTGCACTCTAACGATATTAAATATATAAATAAAAAAAATAAAATCAGCTTCACGCTGTATCCCGCACACAGCAGAGGGAACCTAATGTTAAGACACTGCGTTCCCCACTTTCTGCCGAATTCTGGAGGCATTACGTGTTGAGTGGCAGAACTCAACGCCGCGCTTAACCTCGAGACCAGAGCGAAGAAATGGAAATATAAACCAGTCGGTTTTACAGTCACACTTCGTGCCGCTGCGCCACGACTGGCCTTAAATATATGTAAAGATAATAAAACAAACACACGAGTTGGATTTAATCATCCACATCGATTTCAATGAAGCAGAAACAGCGAAGCACTCTCAATATCGGTGGTTACATAACTTGGCTCTTTCTTGGCGGCACATTGCGGTGCTATGCAGCTGCAGTTATTAGATAATTAGTCACTTTGCTAATATGTCTTACTTAAGTTAAGGGTAGTTTGCGTGGAAATAATTGGGGATTTTTGTATGGGATTTGCAGAAAATGAAGAATGAGGGTCATAATTCTTGCTTTTCCCCAATTTAGTAGACAAAGCGCGGCGTTGAGTTCCGCCACTCGAACATTGGGTGGAAACGGATTACCTTAACACTAGGTTCCCTCTGCCTACCCTACTTTATAAACAAATCACCTAGAAGAGATAAAGTATTAACTTCAGTGTTTCCTAAACATTTTTATTACCTATCTGTAGGCATTCGTAGCAAGTCGTAGCAAAACGTCGTCGTTATTTGAATCATGTAGAGGTGAATAAACTAAGGAACTAATATAAGAAGTATAATTTAATACAAATTATTATTATATAAAAAATTAAGCTTCGTTCTAACCCAGATATGATAGGGTAGCCAGAAGGAGTCTAGAAACGTAATGTTAAGACACTCCTTTTTTCGTCAATACACTATCCGCCGGATTCTTGAGGAATTTGAAACATTTTGTGTCCACCACTTAGGTGGATGTTACTATGTTTTATGAGTAAATAAAACGTTTTCAATATTTTTAAGGAGTTAGACGTTTCGGAAAGACAAATACTTAAAACATAGCTGGATTTGAACCCGCACCTCTTGAAAACCGTCCAACTTGGATTTTTATACGTTTTCTCAATAAGTAAAAATAGTTTTTTACCCTGGTTGGGGATCGAATCCACAGCCATCGCGTTTACAGTCAAGCTCTACTTCAATACAAGAAGCTTTATAAGAAATATTTTAATTAGCAAACCATTTATTCTTATCAAGATTATTTTAATAATTTTAAAATGCATCTTTTGTTCAAAGTAAGGAACGTTGTTGGCATTTGCAGTCTTGCAAAGAAGCTATTTTGTAGAGACTACTATTAAATTCTTATTTTATTAGGGACAGTACCTAAACCTAAGTGAAATAATGTGTTCAATTTTCATTAGGGCAATTAATTATTTTCATTTTTCCACTTTATATTGATAAAGTTAAGTTGAGATCGACACGCACTCGACACGCATTTCTAAAATTAAGCGGCAAATGTCAATCTTTATCCTGCTGTATGCGGGATACAGCGTGAAGCTAATAAAATTAAAGGGAATAGAATATTCTTTGTTATACACAAAAGTACATAAAACACTAGAAAATAAAACTTTCTGTTTCTAGCCTTCGATGTGCCGGATACACCGTAAAGCCAAAATAGAAAAAAACCTATTAAAAAATATAGCTATTATAAGTCACCTACAAGGAATCTAATTTAGTTGTTTTTGTTTACTCCGCAAGATGCGGAAAATGTATGGAGATGAAGAAATGTGTTACCACACATGTGTGCCTTGATACCAATCCGATTTGATGGCAAAAAGATCAAGCGAAATTTACTTTATATTCAGCATATACCGTGGGTAAAAAAAGTATTTGCACACCTAATTTTTTTGAAGTTAACAAAAGAAAATAACAAAATGGTTTTTGTTAATTATTGTATTTAATAGCTAAATCTATATATATTTTTAATCGATTAATAAAAATCATTAGAAAGTAGAAGAAAAAAATGAGATGGTAAGAACATATATTTTAAAGTCAAATAAGTATTTGCACACTAACTATGCCCTTGAAAAAAATGTTTTTCCCGCCACATTTTGACACTTTACGTAAAATATCAACATCATTCGAATACACACGATCATCGGGAGATGTATCCTAATATCGAGACTTTTGTTTAGTGTTCAGATTTTTTTTAACGCAAACATGCCAAAAAATCTTTGAATTGTTGTTATCGACGCATGAAGAAATTATCTCACTCGTAATAAAGGTCGAAGTTATCGCCAAATCGGAGTAGATTTAAAGTTAAATTACGCGGTAATGCTGTATATTATAAGAAAAAAAGCGAGCATACATAGAGCTGGTGGAGGTAATGTCTTGTTAAGACACTCCGTTATCCATGGGTTCAATGGCGGAACTCAACGCCGCGTTTTGTGAGAAAGATTTTTTTTTTATATATAAAGAAATATTATTTGAATTTATAAGCAGAGAAAACTAAGTGTTCAAAAATAAGATACTGCATTCTTAAATTTAAGAGAGTTTGTTTTTATTATCATAACGTGTCGAGTGTGCGTGTCTTGTAATGTTTTATCAGAGTGGAAAAAAATATATAGGGGAGAGGGGGGTAGCTTAGAACAGGGGCACCTTTGAAAATATGTGTTAATACAGCTATTTTAAAAAGAAATTTTGGTAGTTTTTTTTGAGTAGTGGCAGCACTAATATGCACACGTGTCACTTATCACCGCTGATATATGAGAGCCCGTGGTTGAGTTACGAGGAGTGTTTGATTTTGAATAAAATTTTATGCATTTTTAAATAAACGCGTAAGGATCGAAGAGATCCAATTCAAGGTATATGGTTTTATTTTTTCCTCTTTTAGTTAGAATGTTTCATATATCATGCAAGAAAATAGAGATTACTACAATTTTTAAACTTTTACTTGAAAAAAAAACGTTTGGAAATTTTCAAATACTACTGAGGCAGCTTTGAACAAAATAAAAGGGGCAGTTTTAAATATTATTATATGTAAAAAATTCCACGAAAGTGGTGCAGCGGCACAAAGTGTGACTGTAAAACCGACTGGTTGTGGGTTCGATCCCCACTCAAGAAGACGAAATATTTACTTAAATTTATATTTCCATTTCTTCGTTCTGGTGTCAAGGCTAAGCGCGGAGCTCTGCCACTCAACACCTAATGCCTCCAGAATTCGGCAGAAAGTAGGGAACGGAGTGTCTTAACACTATGTTCCCTCTGCCTACGTGCAGAGTGCGGGATAAAACGTAAAGCTGATTTTTATTTCTTACGTAGACTACTTCCCCCAATTTCAGTTGCTGGTTACGTCACGTACTACATCCATGTTTTCCTTTAAATTTAATTTTTCTAAGTTCAAATTAGGGTAGTTAAGCTGTTTATTTAAAAAATATTTTGTTTTATTTTCATAATATTAGATTTATTCTATGATTGATCCCATAATGTTAATTACTTCTACGAAGCCAAAGCTACTTTTTTGTTTTTTTTTAAGTTTTTTAAAGTCTATTAATAATATTAAAGTTATTTAACACTAGTACTAGTACAATCGCAATATTAAACTAGATATATTATTTTTTTAAGTTAACATGGTACTGATATTTGATCTCCATCGTTTCTAATGTTAAGTTTATTGATAAAATTACTTAAAAGCCTTTTAATTTCATTGAATTCGATGATAGTTCAAAACTGCCACATATATGTTCGAAGCTACCCCGGGAGGTGGGCAGCTTTGAACATTTGACTACTGCTACTAAAGTTGATATTGCACATTTAGCTTATATATTTTTCTACATATGATGCTACGATTTTGTGGCACAATAGTTGGACTAAGCATTGTGAAATAGTAAAGAAGTTAAAAACTGTAGAATTTTTAGATATGATACAAAGTTTAAAAATTGTTCGAATGTGCCCCCCTCTCCCCTACATATAGGTCACATATAAACTTAGTTGGAATTTTCATTTATTAATTCTAGTTGTAATCGAATGCATATCCGTCGTGTTCACAGTCAGACTCACATAACCGTATATATTTTAAGAAAAAAAAAATTAAAACTATTAATTTTATTTTAGATATTTTTTAAAATGAACCTATTTATAAACTGTGATATATTAATAACAAGTCTGTAAAAGTACAATTGTAAGTAAATATATAAATAAAAGTAATCCAACATAAACATAATACTTGAACATAGCAAGCAGGACTCAAACCCGCGCCTTTTGGAAACCGTTCAATTCGATCAGACCAGCGCGGGATCGTTTCCGCTAAAGTTAAAAAAAATTACGCACTCTAAAATTCTATCTTTACTGTGGATAATACTTTAAAAATGTTAAAAATAAGTAAATATATTCCGTAGTAAGCATAAAAAGCAACGTAATTTATTTGTGTAATATCAATATAAGGAGATCTTTATGTACTTAATTTATTATGTCCCATACCATTAGTGTCACATTTTTCACTTTCACATTACACTGCGATTTTTATATTTAAATTATCTTAGCGATAAGGTGATTTTTGCCAATATTTTTTTTGTAGTTTCACGCTGTGAACTTGGGGACCTAGCAAAACACTCCGTTCCCACTAAGATACTTCCATTCCCCACTTTCGGCTGAATTCTTAAGATATTGCGTGTTAAGTGGCGGAACTCAAAGCCACATTTAGGCTCTTTACTAGAGCGAGGGAATCATAATATTAAACAATTTATTCCCCCGAGTGGGAAACGAACACACAACCGTCGCGCCTATCAGTTGCATGCTCGCGTCCCTGCCACCACAACGGCTTTAATATAAAGTATATACACGGTATTTCATTGCAACATATAACTTATATTAAAAAATTCTACGTTGTAGCCATTGAATACTCGTATATTTTTAAACCTAACGATTCAATGTTTATTTTTCCTCTAATCTACTTTGAGAGATAGCAGAGCGCTATTTTTACATACAGTTACAAACTTTTTAAATGTTTAGCCTGCACATAGCAGGGTAGCCTTAGGGAACCTGGGAACGGAATGTTAAGACACGTCCGTTCTGCACTTTCTGAAGAATTCTGGAGGCATTGCGTGTTGCGTGTTGAAGGTGGAACTCAATGACGCGATTTGCCTCTATACCACAGTGAGGATAGGAAAATATTAAATATTGCATTTCCACAAGTAAGAATCGAACCCACAACCAGTCGCGTGTACAGTGGCACGCTTGTGTATTATATACATATTTTTAGCATTTATGCTACATTTTTAGTCGTAGTAAAGGCAACAAAATTCAAGATTTTTAAAATAAATTAATTATACGACAAGATTACTATTTATTTAAAAAGTCAAATCTAGAAATTTTACTTTATTAATTAATAATACAAATTAATCAATCAATCAATCAATCAATTAACTTCACGCTGTATCCCGCACACAGAGTAGGCAGAGGAAACCTAGTGTTAAGACGCATTGAGTGTTGACTGGCAGAACTCAACCCCGCGCTTTGCCTCGACACCAAAGCGAAGAAATGGAAATATAAATTTAAGTAAATATTTCATTTCCTCGAGTGGGGATCGAACCCACAACCAGTCGGTTTTACAGTCACACTTTGTGCCACTGCCCCACGACTGGCCTTAAATATAAATTAAATGATGTTATTAATATTTCATTATTAACATGTAATAATTCAAAATATTTTAACCTTACTGCATTAAATCTAGTGAACCTGCGCAAGTTGCGGCAGACAGCCAGTCGCTTTCCACCATCTTTGGAGCTCACACGTACTTATTTGGAAAATAAAGTGCTTTGCCGCGAACGAATGTATTGTGACAGTGACAGTTGGTGTTATTTTTTTTTATTTTAAAAACTAAATTTGGTGACCGAGGTATTGGATTATAAGTTTTTTACGGTAAGTTGTTTTTATTTTTTTTTTATTAGGTGTAAGACATAACAGAGGCGTAAGACTCTTTATTATATTTACCTGTTAATAAAATAAGAATATAAAAAAAAACTTGACAATTTTTTAATTTGTTTTTTTTTTATGAAATTAAAAATATTGGTTATATAAAAGACCCAGCAGCAAAAAAAAATATTGTCAAAATATAACTTCATAATTCGAGTGAATAAAATAATGATCAAAATATGCTAGTATTTAATTAAAAAAATATATTTCATAAGGTCAGTCGCAGTTTTATAATACGCTGGGGCACAAGGGCTTGACTGTAAACGCGACAGGTTTTGGGTTTGATTCCCACATGAGGAAATGGTATATTTCATATTTTAATTTCTTCGTTCTGGGTTCTGGGTTTGCATCAAGCAAAGCGTTGCCTAGATTTCCACCACTCAACACGCAAAGCCTCCAGAATTCGGCGGAAAGTGAGAGTGGAGTGTTTTAACACTAGACTCTCTCTGTCTACCCTGCTTCATGCGGGCGTGTAGCTTTATTGCGATTGCATTTTAACTATTTTTGTATTTATTGGAGGCACGTGATCCACTTGTTATTATCGTTAAGTTTATAATTAGAAAAAGGAGCTGACCCTTTTATTGTAGGAGGCGTAGAACTTACATTCTATATAAAGATGTTCCACAATAATTTTCATTTTTTAAACTCGTTGTTTGAAATTTTATTCTGTATATTTAACGTATTTTATATTGTATACAATTCTAAAGAATATTATCAAAAATATATATAACCATTTTAACATAGCCAGACTTGAACCCGGACCACTTATTAACTTTTTTTATTTTTTATATAAAATATGGTAAACTATATTTTAATTCAGATTTTATTTTAGATTTTTTTAAAGTAATTATGTATTAGCTTCGTTAATTAGTTTCTTCAATTTCTCTATACAAGGCTACCTTCTTTTATTTTATTTTGCTTTTGTAAAGGTTTTCTTTGTATAAAATAAATGTTATATCTCTTTTATAAATATGAGATTATTATTTATTTGTTAGTACTTTCTTAGGAATAAATGTGAAACTGAAAAAAAAACTGAGGACTAAACCTGAATCAGTAAAATTGTGATGACAGGTTAATATGACCTGCCTGATCTACAATAGATAATAAGAAGATATTACACTCGTATAGTAGCCTTTAAATTTATTAAAATAATATTGTGTTTTCATGTAAAATAGTTATAGACAGAACTTAAAATATGATTTCCCATACCAATTATACTATGGATTATAAAATTAACATTTTCCAAAGTAGGTAGGCAGAGGGAACCCAGTGTAAAGACAC
>DWQW01004046.1:0-20847 GCA_018249695.1 Heliconius erato demophoon | reverse complement strand
AAACATTATAAAATAGTTTAGGAACACTTTAGTATTTTCATTCAAAATCAGTACTTTTTTTGCAAGAAAAAATTGCATGATGTAGGCATGTGGCTTTTCCACACCCAGTTCTTGCGTATTTTGTTTTACGATTTTGCTTGCGTGGGCAATCTGCACATCGAGTATATCGTCCGGGTTAATTTTGGGCTACTGGTACGCAGCGGTACTCTTAATATTGAATATTTTTTGATCTCCTTGTAACTGCAAATACGTATAAACCAAATTCAATCCCAAATTGCGGAGGAATTCTGTACGTTTGTTCCTTTTATTGCCACTTTCTTGAAATATAAAGTTAGCATTGATAGCTGCCATATTTAAAAGTCCCTAAAAGATCGTCAATGGCCAGCGTTTGCTATTGCGAGAGACATCATAAGCTGCGCTCAGTTTGTCGGCAACTGTCTGTCTTCTCCAGCTTTTGTCGAACTATAAAACGTAATCATTTTCGGCTTTTTCTCATCTCCAGTGATCTCATCAATTTTATCATCATGGTGAAAAGTTGAGAGCTGGCTTCATCTGAAGAATGCTGCAAAACTTCGTTAAGCAATGATATAAGTCTTCTTTTACTGCTTATCACTGACATTTTTGTTTATAACCTTAAAAAAAGCAATAATTGGCAAATAAATAAAGAGCATTTCACGTAAAATATGCTGTTCTTTTCGTAGATAAATAAAAATTAAATAAAACCAAAGCAAAAGATAAAAAAAATTGTCACAAAATGTATACACAAAGTATGTGGCGGGGTGTGACTTACCCCACACACGTTTGCACGCATGTATTCCGAGCACTGGCCGGTGCAACACTGCGATCACACCACTTTCCACTCTCACTATCCTTTCCCTCCAGCTACACAAAACCGCTAAAACGTAACATCGCGAATTAAAATGATATAGGGTTATGAACTGTCCTAGGGGTATGTCACACCCCACCACACTGCCGCCGGGTTAACAATATAATGAATAGACGCAAATACTTTGGTAATTGAACCCATAACTGTCAAGTTTAACATATCGCAACTTCTTAACAAATACACCAAGCTATTGTAAAATGTATCTTATCATATACTATTAAGATCGATATTTGCTAAACTTCTAGAAATCTAGATTATTTTGCGTGTCTAGATTTAGGTCAAGAATAAGCAAATTATACTTAATTTTTTTTGCAAAACTACTGCGCTATTACTTTATGCAAGGAAATATCGTATTCTACTTAATTCGTCCATTCGTTTCAATTTGTGAAATTCGTCGTGTAATGACATCATTTAAAGTTAATTTTGTTTTGAATATAAGATTAGTTTATTGTTTTATTTTACATTATTGATATTTATATATATATATTGATTTATATATATTGATTTATATATATATATATATATATATATATATATATATATTGATTAAGCGCGGCGTTGAGTTCTGCCACTCAACACGCAATGCCTCCCTAATACGGCAGGAAGTGGGGAACGGAATGTCTTAACACTAGGTTCCCTCTGCCTACCCTGCTGTGTGCGGGATACAGCGTGAAGCTAATTTAATTTAATTTTTTTTTATTGTTTTAGTAATAATTTAAATTAAAGTACAGAATTTTGATGTAATTGGCTTTTCAATATTTTCCTATCGCAAACAGCAGGATATGCAGAGGGAACCTAGTGTTAAGACACTCCGTTCCGCGTTTTCTACCAAATTCTAGAGGCAATGGCGTACTGGATGTCACGCTGCTTTGCGCTTAGCCCTTCTTGATAAATAGACTATTTTACACAAAATGAATTTCTCAATTAGAACCAGTAGTTCATGAGATTACCAAGCTTAACCAAACAAAATCTTCAGTTTTATAATATTTAGTATAGAAGAATAGATAAAATTAAAAAAAAATCAACAATAGAAAGATTAAATATTTGATATTCTAAACAATGAAATATAATTTCCATACAAAATTTACTGTAATCGTGTCAATTGCTCTATTAAATATGCATAAACCGGTAGGATTGAACCTGTTGCCTCCTACTCTAATATGTAGGTGTAAATAAACAGCTGTGTGAACAATTAAACTAGGCCTATCTTAGAAGGACTTTGAAAAGTCATTTGACTTCATGATATAATGATATAAATCAGCTTCACGCTGTATCTCGCACACAGCAGGGTAGGCAGAGGGAATTTAGTGTTAAGACACTCCTTTCCCCACTTTTTGCACAAATTCTGGAGGCATTGCGTGTTAAGTGGTAGAACTCAACACCGCGCTTTGTCTCGACACCATAGCGAAGAAATGGAAATATAAATTTAAGTAAATATTTCATCTCCTCGAATGGGGATCGAACCCACAACCAGTCGATTTACAGTCACACTTTGTGCCTCTGCGCCACGCCTGCCCTAATATTCATATTTTTTATTAATTTTATATATTCATCAGGTAATCTATACTATTTTAAAACTGAACTGTTTGTTTGTTAAAACGTGCTAATCTCAAGAATAATAAATTTATATTATATTAAATTTATTGAGAAAGGCCATAGGCTATAATACATCACGTAAATTATTACGATTTAACCCACTGTACCTCCAGCCTGTGTTACCTCGGACCGGTCATAGAAATATTTTAAAAAATAGATAAAGTAGCCGAAAAATTTAGGACGATATTTAATTGAATTAAGCGTGAGGGTTGTGGGTTTGACTCCCTGATTTGAGGCTATTGTAATTTTTACTCTTACATAATAAAGATAAAACTATCCAATTATATGTGAGTTATAGTGTGAAATAAACTCTTCAACTTAATATGAGGCCGGTCGTGGCGCAGGGGCACAAAGTGTGACTGTAAAATCGACTGGTTGTGGGTTCGAATCCCCCTTGAGGAAGTGAAATATTTATTTACATTTATATTTTTATTTTGGCAAAAGCGCGGCGTTAAATTCCGCCTCTGAACACGCAATGCCTTCAGAACTCGGAAAGTGGGGAATGGAGTGTCTTAACTCTAGATACCCTCTGCCTACTCTGCTGTGTGCGGGATACAGAGTGAAGCTCATTTAATTTAATTTGATTTTTAATCTTCTTAAAAGATTACTATATAATGTATTATATACTACTATTTAGATATATAATGATATACAAATTTATTTAGCGCGTCAAACCTGTAGGTAAGGCGTTGGTCTAAATTTATGCTGGAATTATACGACTGTAATAAATTTGAAATCAAATTAAACCAATATATGCTGATTAAGATTTGCGAAACTGTTTTAAATAGGCCATAGCCCATTTGAGGGGTAACTAGATAAATACTTCGAGTAAGTAAATAATAAGCTTCACGCTGTATCCCGCACACAGCAGGGGAAGGCGGAGGGAACCTAGTGTTAAGATACTCCATGCCCCATTTTCCGCCAAGTTCTAGAGGCAGTGCGTCTTGAGTGGCGCATCTTAACGCCGCGCTTTGCCTCGACACCAGAGCGAAGAAATGAGTATAAAAATGTAAATAAATATTTCATTTCCTCGAGTGGGGATCAAACCCACAACCAGTCGATTTTACAGTCACATTTTGTGCTCCTGCGCCACGACTGGCCTCGTAAGTAAGTAAATACTTGTCGAAAAATGGAGAGCCCCGTGCTCACTTCAGAAATTTTAAAATTCTTAAAAATTAAAAATAAAAACCTTTACACGAACAAATCTGTTCAAAGCTAAAGTGCAGCCTCCCCCTGTAAAATATCTCTAAATACGCCTGTGTGTTTAGTGATAGTAACTCTCCCTTCTGTATTCTGTTGTTTGTTTATTTAAAGCAGTAAGCTTGGTAGAAGCTTCAATATTTTTTTGGCTTAAGATGGTAGGAAGAGTGAATCCTAAACTTAACTTAGCTTCACGCTGTATCCCTAGCGATGTAATCAGAGAGAACTGACCGTCAAGTGGTCAAGAGGTCTCTACATACCTATTTTACCTCGTCCGCTTTCATCAACCTCTTTATACACGCCCTCCGCGGAGTTCCCCATGCTTTTTACCTGACCTTCCACCACTATCTTTGATGACCGTGTTTTAGAAGGTCAACCTAGGTCTCCCCCTACCTCTCTTAGCGGTCACTTTTCCATCTGATGTGTGAATGTAATGTTAATATACCCTCTTCCTTGTTTTTTACTCAATTTTCGTTGTTGATTCGTCGTTGACAGAGATTTTGACTCTACCAGGGAGGGGAAATTAAAATAAATTATATGTAATCTTTCCACGAGAAGGGGATTCTTACCCTAAGAATAAACGGACTCTATTACTAAGACTCTCCCTCTGTCCGTCTGTCACCAGGTTTTTTTTGTCCATACTCTATTTTCCTATTAGTTCCTTCGTTCACGAATTTTACGTATAGGTAAGTATCAGTTACTTAATATTCTGAAAGACCTCAAAGACACCCACAATAAATTTTGTAATTATTCATAACCATTGAAATTATGCAATATTATGAAACGACAAGTGAATAGTAATTATAGCGAAAACCAATTTATATTAGATAATTGAGGTTTGTAAATGATTAAACACTAGATCAAGGTCTTGTATTTTAGAAGTAAATAATTGAACATAATAAATATTATTTTGCATTTAAATGAAATAATAGAAACAACTAAAAAAATCGGGCTAGAGCTAGTTTGGCTCGACCAACGAGGGTTTCATACTAAAATTAGAGTTCTCGAGCTTTTTCTAAAATTCAGGCTTTGCATAGCCAGAGCCTTGTTGTCTGATATCTCACTTAAACTAGTTAATTTAATACTAAATTTTGTTTCCTTTTTAAGGCTATTATTTTTTAGGATTTAATCACATATGTATAGTTTCCAGATTTTTTCCTGAACCATTACTACCTGTAGATGCTAAGTGCAAAATTTCATAATTCTAGTTTAACCGGAAGTACCCTATTAAATTTGATTCCCTTTATAGTGTCGAAATACACATTCTTTGCTATATAAACGGCTATTTCTTTTTTTTAACGTATATGTAGAAATATGCCTTTGTTTCAAAAAATCATGGGGTTGTAGATAGGTATATTTTAGGTAGGTAGGTTTGAATTTCAACTCGATATCTCTATTCGTTCCTGAGGTAAAGGCTCTTGACAGACAGACGGACACAAAGTGATCTCATAAGGGTTCTTTTTTTCGTTCAAAAACTTCGGCACCCTGAAACTTTATATATCTCCCCTAAATATTTAAAAGCATTGCATATTGGATAGCAGAACACAACGCCGCACTTTACCTTATCACCGGAGCGAGGAGACGGAAAAATTAAATATTACATTTCCTCGAGTGGGAATCGAATTCACAACCTATCGCGTTTACAGTCACCCACCCACCCACTGGTGCCCATGTACCATGACTGGCCTAAAATTTTATAACATAGATAGAAAACGACAAAAGCATATTAATGTAATAATATTTCGTCACTTACTTCGAACATGTAATAACTGAGGAATAACCTTAAATACCTATAAGTTCAGCTTTCAAGATAGCACAACTCAAGGGTAGTAAGAAAAAGGAGACGATTATTCTTTCCTCTTATTATAGTTAATTCCTTCTAATTGCGAGGCAGAACGCCGTAATTTTTTTTATAACTTAGTATAAATCAGTTATCCAAGACATGCGGGTTCGAATCCCGCTACGATCCGATACTTTTTCTAAAAAAAAGAAAACCTTAATGAACTCATGACCTTACTACCTCACCTACTCAATTATTTTGCTTCAACTGCGCCACAATGGTGTAACAATCCTCAGTAACATACAGAATAGGTTCCAGCTCGTGCCATTGCGCAAGACCTGAGACAAGCTTTGAAAAGCAAAGCAAAATAAATTTTCGACCTTAAAGCAATATTAGTAAAGTTAAAATTAGCGATAAGTATAGTTTTATAAGTATAAGTTGTATTTGGTTAATGCAAGAACCTGAGTTGATATTTAACGACTGTCACATTATTTATGTATAGGAAATTAAATCTTATGGTTTTTCATGCTGACTATTTGGAAAGAGTTCTTTTGTCGATTTGGCTTATAAATTTTTTTTATATATTATTTTCTTACTGCCAATCGTGACGAAGGGGCACAAGTGTGTGACTGAAAACAGGTTGTGGGTTCGATCCCCACTCGAGAAAATGAAATACGTATGTTTTTTGTTATGTCTGGCTCTGGTGTCGAGACAAAGCGCAGCGTTGAATTCCGCCACTCAATATGCAATGCCCCCAAAATTAAAGAGAAAGTGGGGAATACAAAATATTTATAATTTTTTTCTTTTTTCAATCATTTAAAAAATATTATAGTACGTACACCGTAAAAAAAAAAAACTACCACACCCTCATAGAGAGCAGGAAGCATTTAGTGTCAAAACACTTTGCTCTCCACTTTCTAGGTCTTATATTACTCCTAATAAAGGAAACATACTAAAATAGAAAAAGATTAAGTAGTTTAAAAGATCTGTGTAATCAATCTAGATAGCACAAAATCGATTAATCCTCCAAGGTTGCCTATGCTTTGCCTGGAGGCATCCCTAGTTGACATAGCAAAAGCGATTGCTAACTCCTGCATGGGCCTCCGGCGGTAGTATCTAAATACCATTAGTATTTACTAAGGTAAGTTACAATGGATTTTGATTACAGTTATCTTATTTTATTTGGTTTCACGCTGTATCCCGCATATAGCAGGAAAGGCAGACGGAACATGGGAACCTAGTGTTAGGACACTCCGTCCTCATTGAGACACCTCCGTTCCCCACTTCTATACATCTACAATTATACGTATAGTAAAAAAGTAATTTATCTGATCGTTGTTTGTGCATTTTGGGTGTTTGGAAGCATCTATTATTGACCATTTATTAATTTAAATTGATTTCAATAATAAATTAAATAATTAAATTAATTTAAATAATAGTAAAAACAAAGAATTTCTTAAGATTTATGCGTTTATGTACGCTAATCTCAGAAATCGGTTAACCGATTTAAATGCGGATTTCATTATTTTATATGGTATTTTACCTTCAGTGTTTTTTATACGAATCTGTTTATAAATAAAAAGTTATATCAATTTACTTACCCACACAGAGAAAGTTACAGGTATAATTGGTTAAAATATTAAAAAAAATTACTAACATGTTTACTTTTTTGACAACCTTACTGATACTTACTAATCACCAAAAAAAAAACAGTAGCAAAATCACACAACATAACGCATAAAAAATAAAATAAGAAAAAAAAACAATACACGAACAAACGCACTCGCTAGCGTCTATCGTTATTCAATTCAGTGTCACTACTATTCACAATAGTCCACCACTATTTGATTTACGACACAGATCGTAGAATACTATACATCAGTCAAAATTACAAACAATATTGTCTATAGGAGCAGAATACATTATGACGATATTACTTATGGTATTAGAACCTATGACTCTTAATGGGCTATTGTACGGAACAATAGGGTAGAAGTATGACTACTTATATCACTGCACTCATGTGTTGAATTTTTATATTATATTCTACAGTCTTCTTGAGCCTATCTTAGCGCAGTGGAAGAGACTCCTGTAAATGCGATAATAGTTGGTTCAATCCTCACTTGATATTATATAGAGGAAGGATTTTTTTTCTATGTAATATCTCAAATTCGGGTGGAAAAGTAACGACGAAGTGGGTTGGTGCTCGATGCCTACCCTGCTATAAAGGAAAAAACGTGAAGCTGATATGCTTTTTTTATTTAGCTTCACGCTACATCCCACACATATCTGGGTGGGCAGAGGAAATCTGGGAACCGAGAGTTAAGTTTCTTAACTTCTGACTTAATAAGAACGGAATGTCTTACTTAACAAGAGTTAAGTAAGACACTCCGTTCTAATCAAGACACTTCTGTTCCCCAATTATCAGGAATTACGTGTTGAATGGCTGAATTCAACGCCGTGCTTGTCCTCGTTGTACATATGTCGTATGTGAGAAAATATAAAGTATGGGTACATAGGTAGGGTATGAAAGCTAATTATTTTTAAGGTTCTGCACCGAAAGAGTAAAACGGGACTCTATTAGTAAGACTCCGCTGTCAGTCAGTTCCTTTCTGTGTCACTAAACCGTATCTCATAACCCATGATAATTATACAGGTGAAATTTCACAAATGTATTTCTGTGGACGCTATAACAAAAAATACAAGAAACCTGGATAATACTTATTTAGAAAACGTATCAAAATTTAAATTCAGCGGGACTCGAACCCGCGCCTCTTGGAAACCGACCTGGTCCCAGGAGGTTTCCAGGAGGCGCGGGTTCGGGTCCCGGTGCGTTCAAATTTTTATACGTTTTCTAAATAAGTATTTTTCTTTCCTAAGTGTGGAATAACCTGGATAAATTTTATAGATAACGGAACCCTTTATACGCGAGTCCTACTTGACCGTTGCTGGTTTTATTTTATTACTAGTGGAGGTAATTTGATTACGCCTGTTCGCGTAAGAACCAATGAACCGTATATAATAAAAGTAGTACGCTTTAAGCTTGTAACTAAACGCGAAATATGAAAAAAATGCTCTGTAAAAATAAAAAATAAATTAGCTTCACGCTGTATCCCGCACACAGCAGGGTAGGGATAGGGAACCTAGTGTTAACACACGCCGTCCCCCACTGTATGCCGAATTCTGGAGGCAAGTGTTTAGTGGCAGAACTCAACGCCGCGCTTTGCCTCAACAAATAGAAATATAAATTTAAATAAATATTTCATCTCGAGTGGGGATCGAACCCACAACCTGTTGATTTTACAATCACACTTTGTGCTCCTGCGCCACGATAAAAAATGCTTTGTATTTTGAAATATTATATATATGTAATATATTACAGGGTAGGGAGAGGGAATCTAGTGTAAAATACAACATTCCCCATTTCACATCTAGTTTTCGAGATATTACAAGTTGCATGGCGGTGGAAGGTTCGAAGGATTGTGAGTGGTAGGACTCAACGACGCACTTTGTCTTATCGCCCAATCGAGGAAAGGAAAATAAATCATTTCCCCAAGTGGGATTCAAACCCACAACCGTTTCTTTTACATAAAACACTGTGCCACCGCTGCGTGCCTTAGTAGAAGATATTTTAATATATGTATAAATAAATAAGTAAGGATCTTCATAATTGACCTATTACTGACCTGATGCATTTGATCTAAGATAAAGGTCTATGTCTCGACACTAGTTAATTAATGTATTTATAGCTTTATATTGAGGCTGTAGTGGCGCAGGGGAAGAAACGTGTGACTGTAATACGACGGTTGCGGGTTCGATTCCCACGAAGGTGAATTAATTATTATTCATTAATATTCCCATTTCTTCGCACAGGTAAAAGCGCGACGTTCAGTTCCACAACTTAACATACAATTTATCCATAATTCAGCGGGAACAGAGTGGCGGGAACATTAGGTCCATGCCATATGCTTTGTTATTGCCAAAGCTATGCTATGATATTTTTAACTCGCGACTATAATAGCAGTGGAACGTTTTTAATTTTACTTGTACTGTAGTAGTATGTAATAGTTAAAACGTTATATGTTAAATAAGTTACCAGAGCAAGTAAATGAAAATAGAATTTCTTTCACTCGGAATTGAACTCACAACCGTCCCGTTTACAATCAGATTCTGTGCCACGACGTGCCTTAAATTTAATAATTTTAAACTAAAATTATGTAATGAAATTTACTATACAATATTATTAACCTAACAATAATCCCTTAGAAATGAATAGCAAATGACCAATAACTATCGAAGGCAACTTTGTTCCGAGTCAACGTGCACTATTCGTGAAACCGGTTGGAAACCGCTTCTCCTTTTCTCCGCCTGCAAAAGTTCATATGTCTAGATATACTATACTATTCTGTAGTATATTGTAGACTGTAGTTTGTAATACTATAGTTGGTGTATGGTATAAGTTACGAAAAGCAAGCCTAGTATTTTTTTCACTTCTCGCTGTATCCCGCGTACGCAGTATTTAGTATTTAATATGATATTATGTATTTTGGTTCTTAGAAAAAAAGCAAAATAAATAGCCATTTTTATATAGTTTTTGCAATATTTTTTTCTTTTTAGAGTTATCATACTATAGAGGTCGAACGATTTTACTGTTTACTAAATTATTTAAGTCTTGTCTATATAATTTTTTTTTTTAAATGAAGCGCCGCTCTTTCCTGTGTTTAAAATGTCTATTTTATTAGTTTCACGCTGTATCCTGCATAAGTAGATTCAAATTATTTTTAAAGTACTATATTCTTTACGTATCATCGAACTATCGAGTCATTTGTCAGAGGTGAGTGGCAGAATTTAAAATCGAACTTTGTCTTTTGCTTGTTACTACGAGAGTAAGAAGATGATTATTTTCCTCGCAGAATTCCCGGGAAAGAAAATGGGATCAAACTTACAACTAAATATAATATAGCGTAAGAATTAAGCCTGTAAAAACAAAGTAAAAATAAAAATCGCTATCTCCCATGAATTGAACCACACTAAAGACAGTAGCTGTCCTCCTCAAACGAGATATTTCTTAAGTTTCCTGGTCGCTAGGAATTACGTTTATTTCTGTTTATTTAGTATAACATAACTGGGGCTCAGCTTAAGTTATGATGAACCACATATTCTAAATAGTGTTAGCAAAAATATATATGAAAATTATTGTGTAGGTAGTTCAAGATCCGGTAATTGTAAGAAATAAACTATTGAAAGGAAACGAAATACTGTTGTCAGTCGTGGTATATGTTGTGGATTTGATTCCAGATATCGTGTTTCGTAAAAAAACAGTCAAAGCGTGACGTTGAGTTCCGCCACTGAGCGCGCAATGTCTCAAACACTGAAGTGTATTAATGGGAATGGAGTGTCTTAACACTAGGCTTTTAGGTTCCATCTGCCTACCTTGCTGTGAGCGTGAAGCTGATTTATTAGATTTTTTTATTCTATTTCCTTAAATCCTACAATTTCCTTAAAATCATTTAACATATAATATTATGTTTTTCAAAACAATATGATTCATCCAAATATATTATTATGAATAAATAACTTATTCTACATGATGTTCATACATTCAATAATATTTATTATTAGAATTTACTATAAGAGATAAATATATGAACGCTAGTATTGTGCACAAACATTGTTACGACAATGATAACTTTGAATGAGATAAGTGTAGTACTATGCTTTATTGAATATTGTTAAGGGCTAGTTTATTTTGTTGGGAATATTTTTTTTTCTGGTAGGTTAGTGTAGATAAACGCGGCGTTGAGTTACGCTACTCAAATAGTGTGTTGAAAATTTGGCGCTATGTGGGAAATGGCGTGTGTAACCACTAGGCTTAAACTGACTATCCTGCTTCTTGCGGGTGGCAGGGCCAAGTTAAAATTATTTCCTTATTTACTAAAAGAGTCCTTTTATTTTAAATACAAACAGTTTTTTAGTGGGAACCGAACCCATAGCCCTTTCCGCCAAACAATATCCCATTGTGCCACAATGTTGTCTAACACAAATATAAAAACAATTTTATTTGTTTATTCCGCTTCACGTTTTTTATCTTTATTTAGAGAACCTAGTCTCAGTCTCTCCGTTCTCTACTTTTGGCAGAAATTCGAGACGTTTTGTGATAAATTGCGAAACTCAACGCCGTATTTTATTTAACCGAAGTAATGAATAAGCAATTCAATGCCTTAAGCTTAAGTCGAACCAGCTACAATCGTATTTATAGTCAGACACTGTATCACTGAACTACTAACTACAATTTAAAAAAAAACAAAACCATTATAAATATATAGGCCTTAAATTAAAAATTAAATACAAACAAAATGTAAATTGAAATTGCGTTATCAGAGGAAACCACACAAAGGCGTGTACGACGTTTCAATATAGCCTGTACAAATGAATCAGCTAGATCACTCGACCTTATTTCCACGTTCTCTTTTATTTATGCATAGAATTACTTAGAAAATTTATATTTTATTTTTTATATTTATGATAAAAATTGGAATTTTACATTATGTTTTTAATTTTTAAGTTTTGATGCCAAAATAATGGAAAAAGCGATGGAAAAAAAACTAACTAATTATATTATAATTTATATATTAATGTTTCTATAAATACGATCTTCTGTGGACATCTCAACTAAACTTTTTTTTTTAACAACTTCAAACTGTATTTCACTTTAAACGGAGTAGGCAGAGGGAACCTAGTGGTACTCGCTTTTCGCCTAAATTTCAAGACATTGTGTTTTGAATGGCAGAACGCAACGTCAACGTTACAATGTCATCTATTATAATATATTCCGTTGATATCATTTAATACATATTTACTATAGTTATCAAAAAAGCAAACAAAAACTTATTAAAATAATAAAAAAAACCTCCAGAAATCGGCAGAAAATGGGGAAAGGGGGTGTCTTAACATTATATTCCCAAGCTCACCCTGTAGGATACAGCGTGAAGCTTAAAAAAAACAAGCATATACGTTATTTTAAAAAAGCTGCCCACGTGTTGGGACAATAAATAAAAACGTCAAGTACAGATAGGGCTCTTTATTAGTCTTTCGAGTGGTTTTCTATTAAACAAAATATAATATAATATAATTTGTAAACTTTACTTTATACTGATTTGTAAATTAAAAGCTTATCGTCGATACACGATATACAGATTTATATTGATGTTGAAACCGATAGGTCAGCTTTGTTTTGTTTACAATTTATGTTTATTATGGATTTTGAAGTAAAGTGAGAGAGTTTGTTTGTTTGAACACGGTTATCTCAGGAACTAGTGGTTGGATAGTACAATTATCAGGAGCACAAGAGTGTGACTGTAACGCGACGATTGGGGGTTCGATCCCACTGTAGGGAATGGATTACTATTTCTTAATATTTTCGTTTACTCTAGCATTTACTCTAGCACCAAGTCAAAAGCCCGGTGTTGAGTTCCGCCACTATACACGCGATGCCTCAATAAATTCGGCAAAAAGTGGGAAACGGAGCGTCTTAATACTAGGTTCCCTTTGCTTAACCAGCTGTATGCGGCATATAAATTGAAGTTGATTTCAATTTCATTACAGACTGTGACTAAAGACGACATGGCGCAGGGTCACAAACGTGTGACAAGCGGTTGTGAGTTCGATTGCCAATGGAGTGAATGAAGTATTTAATATTTTCATTTCGTCGCTCTGGTAACCTACGCAAACCACGGCGTTGAGTTCCGCCACTCAACACGCAAGGCCTCGAATATTTGGCGGAACATACAGGATGGAAGTGTCCTAATGGTAACGGAGCATCTTAATACTAGGTGTTAAGGTTCCTTTTGCTTACCTTGCTATGTGCGTAATAAGGCGTGAAGCGAAAAGAAAAAGGGGCTATACCTACATAGACTAAATTGCATCACGCTGTTCTTTTCAATATAACTTAGAAAAATAAGTCTTAGAAACATAACCCTTATTTATAACTATTTGATCAAGCAGGCGAAGCCGCAGGCAGGGGGTAGTATTCTATAAAGCAACTTTATGATATATTTCACATTTTAAAAACTTTAAATTTTCTTCATTCTTCTTACAAAATTTTCCATTGTTTCTAAAAATAATTGCATTTCTTTAATTAGAATTACTACCAATAGTCCTGATATTACTATTTCTTCTTCATATATTATAAATAGTATTAAAAAATAGCGTCTCGCTACATCTCTCATATACCAGGGATATGCAAAGGGAATCATTCTAGTTCTAAAACACTCCAATTCCCTCTTACCATCCAATTTTTAAGACACAGAGGACATAGCGTGTTCAATGGCGGAACTCAACGCCGTGTTTCGTCTTTTTACTACAAATAACATAACGTTCACAGTGAAATACTATACCACGAAGACCCCAGTGATTACCATAAAACCCGATGCTACTGTTCCAAGCTGGTATATTATATTATAGTAATAGTATTATATAAAGCTATTCCAATGTTATATTAACTTTCCTCACCGCGATCCGGTTGCGTCTATTTGACCGCATAATATTATGTTTTACAGCCGCGAGACCGTTGTTGAGACAACTTTTTAGTGATGTTAGTGTGTTTATATATTGTATCGATGTTTTAATATTATTTTATCGTTTCATTTTAGTTGTATACGGTAAAAAAGTAAGAAATGAGATGTTATATCAGTCGCAGCGCAGGGGCATAAAATGTGACTGTAAAATCGACTGGTTATGGGTTCGGTCCTCTCTCGAGGAAATGAAATATTTATTAACATATATATGGTTTTTTTTTGCTTAATTCTGGTGGTATTGGGTGTTGGGTGGCAGAATTCAACGCCGCGTTTTGCCTCGACACCAGAGCGAAGAAGCGAAATTATTAAATTAAATAAATATTTCATTTTCTTGACTGAGGTTCGAGCCCAGAACCAGTCACGTTTACACTCGTGGCCCTGCGCTACATTTCTTTTTTTTAAAAACATCGATACATTTCCATCGATAAAGCAAGCCCTTAAACCTTTGAATTATAAAAGATGTTAGATTAGAGCAGAGCACGCGCCAATGCGGTAACACTACTTGTAATTCAATATTATTGTATTTATTGCCTTACCTTACTTATGTATGTAAAAGATCTTAGTATCTATATATTTGTTTTATAGATAAATGGAACTTAGTGTTAAAATACTCCGTTTTTTCACTTTTAAAGATATTGCGTGGTGAGTAGCGGAACTCAACGCCGGGCTTCAATGACCAAGGCAATGAAACAATTTAATCATACGCCGCCGACGGCGTCATAGCGTCTATGTAAAACTTTGAAATTCTGATTATTTTATATTCAAGTATGTATGTGTTTATCCATAAACGAAATTAATTTGTTTATTGTGTTTGTGTCTATAAAGTACAAGTTAAAAGAGTAAAACTAATAACTAAGTAAATATTTTTATAAAATATTTATTTAATTTCAATTTTATTTATAACGGAATTGAACGCCGCACTTTATCTATCAGACAAGTATACGGAAGTACCTAAAATAATAATGTCCAGCGATAATGTATCAACTCACAACCCTAGAATCTCGTTTACGTGTCTGCTACACCATAGTGACTGTTTAAAAAAGTTAAAAAATCAAAATCAGCTTCACGCTGTATCCCGCACATAGCAAGGCAGAGGGAACCTAGTGTTAAGTTACTCCATTTCCAATTTTCCGTCGAGTTCTGGAGGCATTGCTTATTGAGTTGTGGTAAATTTATGCATGTTTGTCGGTTTGTCTGTCGGTCGGTGCGCTTATGCACAATAGTCATAGAAATGAATAAATGTAGTTTTTACTATTATACTTTGGCCAACTTCCCATATCACATACATTTAGCGTTTGTTTTATTTCCATCGGCTTATAAACGAAAAAGTAATATAAAATATTTTATTGACTAAAAGTTCCTTTTTTTCCTTCCTAGATTCCTTTTTTTTTACATAAGTATTTTATCGAAATAGCTGAAACTTCAGTTGACTCATATTCTTAAAAATTACAATGTGATGTTGTTATTAGAACGCAAAATTAATTCAGAATAGTAAATAAATGATTTTCTAGAACAAGCGGGCGAAGCCGCGAGCGGGTCGCTAGTATAAAATATAAACATAAATTCAACCTGTGTAGGTGTTCGTCTAAACACTTGCATCATACTTTTCACAATGCATCACAGAAACCACATTTAAAAGTTCTCTCACTGTTATCTCTTTACTAATGGCTACATAAATCATAACTTAAACGATAGTTAACTTTATTCGTTAAGTAACGGTTAAATTTAACTGTTGTAGTGGAGATTTTAGTGAGATACGTGGTTAAATATGTTTAATATTGTTGGGATATTTTTTTTATTGCAATGCAATTTTTGAGTTTTTACCTTACATGGAATATAGTATGGAGGCAGAGACAACCTAGTGTCAAGACATTTCGCATTTTTTCAGACATTTAAATTCAATTGAAAGCGATATTTATATCGTTGTTTGTCTCACCAGAGTGTGGCTTTATAATAAAAATTAATAAAATAATTATAAATTTATTCAAAAATCATGAATTCTGTGATGACAGCAGGGTAGACAGGGGGAACCTAGTGTTAAGACACTCCGTTCCCCACTTTCTGCTGAATTCTGGAGGTATTGCGTGTTGAGTGGCAGAACTCAACGCCGCGCTTTGCCTTAACACCAGAGCGAAGAAATGGAAATATAAATAAATTTAAGTAAATATTTCATCTCCTCGAGTGGGGATCGAACCCACAACCAGTCGGTTTTACAGTCACACTTTGTGTCGCTACGCCACGACTGGCCTCAATTTTTTTACAGTAGATACAAAATACAGAAAAGTAAGAGAACAACAAAAAATATTATGTTTTTATTATTTTTTCCTCCTTTCGTTCGCAATATTAGTAGTCACTAAATGAAATACGTTCACAAAACATTATAATTATTTACACGCAACCCTGGAAAAAATTTCACAACACAACCAAAGATTATATTACAACCTAGGTATTAGCACTTAGGCTAGCTATTAGAACGAATTAAGCCTAGATTATTGTTAATCATAGTCTACTACGACGTATGAAGGAGACCAGTGTAAAATGAACTTCGTGTTTGTATAATTTTGTATGGGATACAAGTTTTTGTGTATACTGGTTGCGATGTAGGGTAGATTTATTATTGATGGACGTGTAATATTTTATGAGTATTTTAAAAATTATATAGGTTCATTATAAATTAATCCATCACGTACGTAGTGATTTAAGTCACTACACTTTTCTTTCTTTTCAGCTTCACGCTGTATCCCGCACATCCTAGCAGGGTAGGCAGAGGGACCCTAGTTTAAGACACTCCATTCCCCACTTCTCTCTTTACGTACACTTAAAATGAAGAAGTGAATAAGAAGTCTTCAAATAAGATTCACATTTATATTTATCGTTTTATTACTAACCTTTTTTATCATAAGTAAGTAATAAAAATATAAATTAGCAAGAATATCACCAAAAAAAAAGAAATATTTTATTCTTTTGCCCATGGGACCCACAACTATGGTACAGTGAAGGGCTAAATACATAAAAAATAATACTTATAAGAATATATATAAAAAATATAATTCTCATACTAACTATACAGAACCAAATTATATATATTATAATATAATTTCAACAAATGTCCACAGAACAAAATAACACACGCGACGCTGCGTCTGCGCATCGTCATCGTGACAGACGCTAATGTAATGGTGATGGCACTTGATAATAAAAGAAATAATCTTTATATGACGGTCGTCTTTATGCAATAGGAATGTTTGTTTGTAAGCGAGGCGGCTGTGGGTTCGATTTCCACTTAAGTAATTTTATTATTATTTTCTAGCTCTAGTAACGAGAAAAAGCTCTACGTACTCTGCTATATATATCTTAACATTAGGTTCCCAGGTTCCTTCTGCTCACTCTACTGTATACGTGAGACAGCGGGTATAAATAAAATTAATAAAAAAAAAATTAAGTTAAGTAAAGAAGTGGGGAACGGAGTGTGTTAACATTAGGTTCCCTCTGCCTGCCCTGCTGTGTAATATAGCATGAAACTTTTTTTTAATTAAAAAAATAAAATATTTTAATACACTAATAAATCAGAAAAAAAAACGCATAAATAAAATAATAACTAATACAAAAACAACATTGAAGCCAAACTTGAAAGCTATACAACATTTTAAACTCACTTGTAAAAATTTTTATGGTTGCCCTAGAAGCATTTCGAATAGATGATTTACAAACGTCGGAACTTACTTATTACTATATATAATGTCGGATGTAATGGTTATGTGATAATATGGTTGTATTTGATGGGTTTTGTGCTACGGAGCTAGCTTATCCTGGATGGGAGAAGAGGTAGTTTATTCGTTTTTTTGTTTAAATGGTGTAAAAGACGTACTATTAATTTATAATTTTATAAGTATCAATAAATGGTGGGTTACAAGCGTGCGACTATAAACGTGACAGGTTGTGGGTTCGATTCTCATTTGAGGAAATGAAATATTTAAAATTTTCCATTTTTCACTCTGGTCACGAGGCAAAGGAAAGCATTGAGTTTCGTATCTATTTTACGGCGAAAAGTAGGGAAGACTAGGACCCCAGGTTCCCTCTACCTATTCTGCTAAATGTAGTACCTATACAGCGTTAGGGTAAAAAACAAACGTATAAGATACCCGACTATTAATAATAATTTTAATTCAAATTTAAGTAAAGAAAAGGATTGTCTTTATTCGAAGGTTTGGCTTGTAGATAATACTTTAATTCATAAGACACCTATCTCTACTCGAATTCGAGACATTTCGAGTTGCGAGTGGCGGAGCTCAACGCCGTACTCTGTCTGGTTAGAGCGGATTGTTCCACAACCATCACTGCGCTTAAACAAATTTTAACAGTTTTTTGTAATTATGCACTCCTGTACAGGTTATTTAAGTATACAAGAAATTAAATATAAAATCATTAACTTTTAATATCTCAAAAAAGAACCAATATCTTGCTAAATATCGCACTTTTTCTAACCAAACGATAAGAATTTACATATTCTAAACACAAACATTCCTCAAAATAATCGAACCTGTATCCCCTTCTCACTAACTAAAAATCAATTGAGGAATAATATAAAAAAATATCAATTACATATTAAAAGTATGGAGTGGTCTTCCATATAGAATGTCCTCTTGGACATTTGCAAATAGTCACGACTAAGACAGTGGCATCAGTTTCTTATCACAAAGTTGAACTTTTATTTCAGCTTTATGAACTATCACGAATTCGTACGCGTGGTTCATATTTTACATTATCTTTTTATTGTTTTAGTGACAATGATATGTAGAGTGATATATTTTATTGAAATTAGAAATTTTTAATGTTTAAAAGCTCTACGTTTTGATTGATGGTCGGATTAAAAGTATAATGGTTGTGATTTCGAATTTTAACTGGAACTATTATAAAAATAGTTTTTTGCACTCCTAATTCTATAGCTTTGAACGAAAAAGAAGAAAAAAATCGGCGTTGGGTCGTAAAAGGCAATATATTATGACACTATAAATAAAATAAATACTATTTTTAGCTTTACGCTACGTAGAAGGAACCTAGTTTTAAAATACCACTGTTCTCTACTGTTTGTCGAATTCTGGCGGAACTCAACACCGCGTTTTGTCTAAGTACCAGAGAAACGAAATTAAAATAGTAAAATATTTCATCACTTTTCTTACATATTTCCTTTTGTTAGTCATAGAAAAAAAAACAACTGTAATAACTCATACAATGTTGTCAATAAACCCATAAGAAGCGTGCCCAAACACTAATTCCTATACACATCAACTTTCCCATTAAATTCCAGTACATTTTAGTAAAAACGTATCTGGCTATAGAAGATGAATTCGTTATACGTTTACTAAATGAAGCGTGGCTGCAGGGCTTCGTACTGAATTATGGTGAACTATTTCTTTTTATCGGCTTCACGCTTTTTCCCGTTTAGCGGGATAGGCAGAGGGAATGTAGGGTTAAGGACTCTGTTCCCCATTTTCTGTTTAATTTTCATAATATTATATGTTGAGGGTGGAGGTCAACGCCGCATTTTGTGTATTAGAGCAAGGAAATGAAAATATTTAACATAAATGTATAATAGTAGAGGCCAGTCGTGGCACAGCGGCACGAAGTATGACTCTACAACTGACTGGTTGTGGGTTTGATTCCCACTCAAGGAGATGAAATATTCACTTAAATTTATATTTCCATTTCTTCGCTCTGGTCGAGGTTAAGCGCGGCGTTGAGTTCTGCTACTCAACACGCAATGCCTGCAGAATTCGGCAGAAAGTGGGGAACTGAGTGTCTTCACACTAGGTTCCCTCTGCCTAGCCTGCTGTGTGCGGGATACAGCGTGAAGCTGATTTTTTTTTATAAATATATATTTTTATAGAAAAATGATCCTACTACCGTCACACTAAAGTGTCATATAGCAAAAAAAGGGTGGAAGAAAGTTAATCTGACGTTTTACATAACTTGATCGATTGTCCTACACTGCACTATAGATTTTTCAATAATAGTCTTTATTACCAAGGAATAAAGATCAAAATGATTTAAACAAAAAATAGGTTTTCGTTACAATGGATTAGAAAAAGTGATTGAACTTTATGGTTGACTTATTTTTTATTTATACGATCTCTTTTTTTGTATAAAATATTAGTTGTTAGTTATTCTATTATAATTATATAAAAAAAAGTAAAACCGACGTGCTGAAGTACAGTGTGGAACTGTAAACGTCGTGTAAGCGGTAGTGGCTTCAATTCCCACTATATATTTTTATATTATAGTTTTATCTAAATAATGTATAAGCATATTACTGTAAGCTTTCATTGAAAATCATTTAGAAGATGTTGCCTAAAAGTGGCACAAACAAATATTCAACCTGTAACTGGATAGCATAAGTATCTATTATATAAATAAAACCATTGTAGTCAAAATTAATTTAAAAAATCAATGATATAACGATATATTTTTCGGCAGAGGGAACCTAGTGTTAAGACACTCTGTTCTCCACTTTCTGCCGAATTCTGGAGGCATTGCGTGTTGAGTGGCAGAACTCATCGCCGCGCTTATCCTCAACACCAGAGCGAAGAAATGAAAATATTAATGTAAATAAATATTTCATTCCCTCGAGTGGGGATCGAACCCACAACCAGTCGGTTTTACAGTCACACTTTGTGCCCCTGATTTATCTATACATATAATAAAATTATAACAACCCCATGTCTGTACATTACAGATATTTAAGAAAAAATAAGATGGGGGATCTTTATTCAACCAATAGAAGCCAAAAACATGATTTAAAAAATTTTTGT